>JADRCD010185996.1:581-16202 GCA_019843815.1 Montemys delectorum | reverse complement strand
TGTGTGTGTGTGTGTGTGTGTGTGTGTGTATGTGTGTGTGTGTGTGTGTGGCATGAATAGTGTGTGTGGTGTGTACACGATGTGTGTCTATGTGGTATGTGTATGGTGTGGGTGTGATGTGTGTATGTGATATGGTGTGTGTGTGAGTGCATGTGGTGTGTGCATAGCATGTGTATCTATGTGTATGGTGTATGCATGGTGTGTATGTGGTATGTGCATGGTGTCTTGTGTGTGTGTTTACCTGTGTGGACTGGTGACACCACTTCCTTTTGCAGGTAGATGTATGTGGATGGAATGGTGCAGGACCGTGCACATTAAACCCATCTAGACCGAGGTAAACACTTTTACAACTTTCTTCTTTTAGCAACTGCTCTCTCCCTTCAGGCCCCTTCACTGAGTGCTTAAGGACATTTCAGGACTGAAGTCTGGGCCTCCGTCCCACCAGAGCCCCCTGTGTCTCCCAGGGCCCAGGATTCTGGTAGATTTAGGACAGCTTGATCCATCCAAGCCTGAGCAACTGTATCTCATGGTCTCTGGAGAGGCTTCGATTTCAGGGAGCCTCCAGACTTTTCTGTGATCCTGGACCCCACTTCCCCAGCCCCAGTAACAGGGAAGAGAGAATGCAGAGAGCCAGCTCCCCGCTAATCCTCATGTCCCCAGGACTGGGAGGGAATTTTCTAGCCCCCATCACAGACGCTGCCTCCTTCAAGGCCAGGCCAGCTCAGTGTCTTTCTACCCTCATCTTCCCTCGTGCACCTTCCTCTTGGCCTTCTCAGCTTCCCCTTCTTCTCTTCCCTTCTCTACCACCTCCCCTTCCTCCTCCTCCTCCTTCTCTCCCTACCCCTTATGCCCCTCCATCCTTGTCTGTCTTCTTCCTTGACCCTCTTCCTCCTCCCCCACATTTATTCCCTTCCTTTCTGCACCCCCTCTCCCCTCCCACATGCTCTCTCCTCCCTCCTCCTTCATTTATCCCCTTCCTCCCTGTGCCTCCTCTCCTTCCCCACTTATTCCCTCCTCCCTCCTCCAACACCACCTCTCTCCTCTTTCCCTGCATCCCCCTCCTCCTCACCTACTCCCTCCTCCTCCCTGTCTTTCCTCTCCCTTTCTGTGTGCTGGGTACGTGTATTAGTTAGCAAGGGCATTAGCTTCCTTAAGCTTGAACTATAGTTGTGACCACGGGTCTTCAGTATTCTCTGAACTCCCAGGAGGGAGAGAATTTGGAGAGGTTTCAGTAGTTGAAGGAGCTGATGGATTCTCAAACCAACTCCAGATTTTTAAAAGATCCATCTTTATACTTCTGCTCCTCTAGAGCCACTCCTGGTACCAACTTTGTATTAGTCAGGGTTCTCTAGAGTCACAGAACTTATGGTAGTCTCTATATAGTAAACGAATTTATTGATGATTTAGTTTGTAGTCCAACTCCCAACAATGGTCGGCAGCAGCTGTGAATGGAAATCCAAGGATCTAGCAGTTGCTCAGTCCCACAAGGCAAGCAGGCAAAGCAGAGAGAGTGAATCTTCCTTCTTCCAATGTCCTTATATAGGTCTCCAGCAAAAGGTGTGGCCTGCATTAAAGGTGTGTGCCACCACACTTTTAATCCCAGATGACCTCAAACTCGTAGATCTTCCTATCTTAATCCTCTGGGATTCATAGCCACTATGCCTCAAGATCTCCATGCCAAGATTCAGGTCGGAAACTCGTGTCTCTCAGCCTCCAGATTAGAGCCACAGGTGAGCCTTCTAATTCTGGATTGTAGTTCATTTCAGATATAGTCAAGTTGACAACCAGGAATAGCCACTACAGTGCGGATGACAGTCCTTGGCACCTGCTCCCTCGGGGCTCACCAGGACTCAGCTCTTCCTTAGCTGTCCAGGCTGTATGGACAAGCAGAGGAGATCATTTCACCTGCTTGCCACTTCAGGGTTCTCTGGGTGGTTGCACCCCCCTGTCACTTGCCTCAAAACCATTGTGGTTTCTGAGAAGCACCCAGTGAGGTGGCTCATAGAGAGGAGGGAGCACAGACCCGGTTGGCACTGAAACCAGCAGCTCGTGGCGGAAGGTATGGCCTTTGGCATCCATTCTTGGTCTAGTGGCTGAATCAGTATTTATGGGAACGGTGTTTACCTGCATGGGACACAAGCACCTGATGGGACACACACACACACAAACACATGTGCACACATGCATTCACGCATTCCGAATTCGAGTACATAAACACTCATGCATGCACACACATACATGCACACATGCTAGGAGGGCAGAGGAGAGATAGGGACAGGAAGATGGGGATGCCTTTCTGAGAGGCAACTTTCCAGTTGAGATTGGACAAAGAAAGCGTGCTCAACCTCAGAGGCAAGGCAAGCACTCAAGTCCCATGTGTAGAGAGGCCCGTGTGGCCAAGAGATTGGCATCTAGATACAGAAAAAAAAATTGTATGGGTGGGGTAGGTAAGTGTTTGAGGGGATGAGGGGCTGGTAAGCTGAGGTGTAAGTCCCTTGTAGACAGCCTGTTTCTTTCTTACAACCTGGTGTAGATTGAAAAGGCTGCCAAGTGCTGCCTGCCCCCACCCTTGGCCCGCCCTAAGAAGCTGTGGGAGGTCAGCTCCTCTTATCTCCTGGCAAAATTGCCTAGGGCTCTTGAGGCTACCTCAGAGTCACTTTCCCAGCCCTAGTTATAGGAAAGCAATCACATCACACAAGCTTCCCAGTGTCTTTGAAGAAAGCTGAGTTACAGCTCCGAAGTTCTGCACCACTTGGCTTGTCAACAGCAGAACGACCAGAGTGAGCACCCTTCTTCCATGGAGCTGCCTGAAAGAGGAGCTCTGTGGCTCAGGATAGAGCATGACTCCTGATAAATCACACTCTGCAGTTAAACTGTCCAATCCCTCAACTGCATGCATGGCCAAGCGTGTCTCAGAAAATTCCAGTAAATCTCAGAAGCCACGGCTGGTGACAGAAGTCAGTGAGAATGAAGGCTGCTGAAAGATTGGTCCTTGGTGTACAGGGGGCAGAATACATGGCAGGGAGAGACAGATAGCCTGACTCTGTCACTGCCTCTAGTTTCTCAGTAATGGTCTATGTAGGTCAAGTTGGCCTGTGGGCATATCTGTAAAGTAATTGTCTTAAATAAACTAATTGGAAGACCCAGCCCACCCACTGTGAGTGGCTCCATTCCCTAGATGGTGGATCCTAAACTGTATAACTGGGTGTGATAGCTAGTTTTATGTCAACCTGGTACAATCTAGAGTCATTTGGGAAGAGGGAATCTTAACTGAGAAAGTGCTCCATCAGATTGGCTTGTGGTGCTTTCTCTCTCTCTCTCTCTCTCACTCTCTCTCTCTCTCTCTCTCTCTCTCTCTCTCTCTCTCTGATTGATGTACGAGAACCTAGGACACTATGGATAGTTCCACCCTTGAAGTAATTGTTAGCATTCCTTCTAGGCTCCACCCACAATTACCTGGCAACAGCCAGGTAGGCCTGGCTTACTATAAAAGGCACTGTTTGCACCCTCCTCTCTCTCTATTCTCTCCGATTCTCTTCTTTCCTTGCCTCTTTCTCCTTCCTCTTCTCTCCTCATCCCCATCCCCCCTTTTCTCCACTTCTTCCTGGCCCTGACTGCTATTTCTTCTTCTTCTCCTTCTCCTTCTCCTTCTCCTTCTCCTTCTTCTCCTTCTCCTTCTTCCCCTTCCCCTTCCCCTCCCCCTCCCTCTCCATCTCCCTCCCCCTCCCCTTCCCCCTCTCCCTCTCTCTGTCCTTCCCTGTCTCTACTCCCTTCTCAACTCCCCTTCCCATGCCCTAAATAAACTCTATTCTACACTACGCCTATTGCCCATCATATGGCTGTTACTTTAGCGGGGAAGGGTTGCCTCAGCATGGGCCCACCGAGGCACCCCTCCCACCTCACCATACCTGGCTCTGTCAAACATATATTGGTCTCTCCTTTTTAAAAAAAATACAGAACAGTAGTAGTCCTGAGTGGTATAAGAGAGCAGGCCGAGCAAGCCATGAACAAGCCAGTGAGCAGAACCCCTCCAGACCCCTGCATCAGCTCCTGCCTCCAGGTTCTTGCCTTGAGTTCCGACCCTGACTTCCCTGTATGAATGTTACAAGTTATAAGATGAAATAAACCCTTTCTCCCTGTCTTAGTTTGCTTTTTATGGCTGCGATAAAGCCCCATGACCAAAAGCAAGTTGGGGGGCGGGGGTGGGGACAGGGGTTATTTGGCTTGTCACTCTCAGGTCACACTCATCACTGAGGGAAGGCCAGGCAAGAA
Organism: Montemys delectorum; assembly: GCA_019843815.1. Lineage (NCBI taxonomy): Eukaryota > Metazoa > Chordata > Mammalia > Rodentia > Muridae > Montemys > Montemys delectorum. The sequence continues at coordinate 11,930 of JADRCD010185996.1, read as the reverse complement.
CTTAAGGCAGCAGGAACCTGGGAGCAGGAAGCGATGCAGAGGCCATTGGAGGAGTGCTGCTTACTGGCTTGCTCCCCATGCCTTGCTTGCTTTTCCCACCTAGGATCGCAGGCCCAGGGTGGCGCTGCTCCCAGGGAGCTGGGCCCTCCCATGGCAATCACTAATCAAGACAAGACCTTACAGCCTTGCCTACAGGCCAATTTTATGAAGGTTTATTTTTTTCAAGAGAGGATCCCTCTTCCCAAATGACACTAGCCCAAACTAGCCAGCACACTCCCCAAATTGTTTTTGGTCACGGTGCTTTATCCCAGCAATAGAAACCCTAAGGAAGACACTGGATTAATCCAGCTCAGTGCCAGCAAGTGAGCATTTCTCATTCTCCTCCTCTGCTCCCGACTGTTGATGTGACGTGGGACCACGGTTTGACGTTCCTGTATGGGAATGCCAGGGCCAATAAGTGGGAGAGGGTGAGGTGTCAAGCAGGGGGAGGGGGGAGGCAACAGGGGTTTGTTCTTGTTGTTGTTGTTTTTTTTTTTGGAGGGGAAACTGGAAAGGAGAAATCATATGACACATAAATAAAGAAAATATCTAATAATAATAATAAAAAAGACTCTTCTTAACTACCTGGAAGTCAGTCTTCTCCTAGCAGCCTTCAGATGAAGATGTAGAATTCCCAGCTCTTCCAGCCCCATGTCTGCCTGGATGCTGCCATGTTCCCACCTTGATGATAATGCACTGAACCTCTGAATCCTGTAAACCAGCCCCAATTAGATGTTGTCCTTATAAGAAAAAAAAAAAAAAAAAAAAAAAAAGAAGACAGGAAAGGCATGGTGGGGGTGGTTGCTGAGCCAATGCAAGGAAGGGATAGAGGTCAGAGGTTGGAGGTCCTGTTAGAGGGGCAAGCTTGGCATCTGTGAGGCTGGATTCAGGGAAATAAGAGTCCTGGTCTAGGGGTTCAACCTTGATACCTCTGGTCTAATTCCTTTTCTGATGAACTCAAGTCTCCACCACATGCTGGCTCACCCCTTCTTTCTGGACAATCAGCATGGTGGGAGACAGCTCTCAAGCAATCCCCTGGAGAGCTCACTAGGCCCTGAGCCTTCATCGATCCTGTCATCCTGATCCAATTAGTCCTGGTTTCCCAAATCGGGGGTGGGGTGGAGGTCGAGAGGCGCGGTGGGTTGGTGGGATAGGATGGCCAGCCTGGGGCCAGGCTTCTGTTACCTAAGCCTTTGCAGGTGTCCTTGTCTTACCGTCCCCCCCCCCCACACACCTTATCCCTGCCTACCTGCTTGCTTAGGGTCCCTTAGCCCTGGGGATCTGAGGGGTCCTCACTGCAGATCTGATGTCTGACAGAGCGGGTAAATTGCCACCTGCTCCTGCTCCATAGCCTGTCACTTCCAATTTCGTCATAGCCTGGGTAAAAATGCCACTGCCGTGAAGCCACTTCCTTCCACTGAGCCACCACAGGAATGTGGCTTGCTCCTCTGCCAACTGTTAGGTGTCCTCCTAGTAATTGAGTCTGGGCCACCATGCTAGGCACAGGATGGCAGCGTGGTCTCTCAGACACTGTGTGACGCCCCCACCCCCCCAGGGCTGCTTCCCTCAGCCTCTGCCTTCTTCAATGCAAAGTGGGCTGACAAACACACACACACACACACACACACACACACACACACACACACACCAACTTGCTCTGGATGGTTAAGGACTTTGGGAGCTTTTTGCAATCATGCACTAATACCTCATAAGGTCACATGGTTATCACTCACCAATTAAAATGGAGTTCCAGTCCACCCCTTCCCTTCCTAGTTCTGAGGTGAGCCTACTCTTGCTCAAGCCAGAGTCTACTGAACAAACCCTATCCAGTTAAAAGTCTGGGCAAGGGCTGGAAACTTCTAGAAGCAGAGCCTGTTCTCTGAGTCCAGGTCAACATCCACACCCTCCCATATCTGATTGTGGGAGAGGGTAGTGCAGCCCTGCCGGTCCAGCCTCGTGCAGTTCCAAGCCTGACTGGCTGCCTGAGGTGGAGCTGAGCCCAGATGTCCCAGCACTGGCCCAGTCTCCGTATCTAAGTGGAGCTTAGAGAGATACCCCACAGAGGGGCAGAAGCTGCCTGCCTTGTCTGGGAGCTGAAGTGTATCTTTCAGAAAGTGCAGAATCTATAGCAGGCTCTGAGCGGGAGCGGGTACAGTACCTAGCTACTTAGGAAGTGCCTTCTGTATCCAACCCCATTCAGCCTTTACAGAGTATCTTGCCATGACAAGCTGCTGGCTTCCATTCTAGTTCTGGGGCCACAGTCGGGGCAGCCTCTGCCTCAGTGGTACCCAGAGTTCCTTCAGTGGTGTTCGGCATGTTCTCTGGTTCTCAGCTGGGGCTGTGGAGTAATGAATGCCAGTGATAGCTGAGCCTCGGCAAGCACTGATGCTGTTTAAGAACAGTGAGTCAACCTCTCAGGAGGAAGGGATCCCAGCACCTACTATAGCGTGGGGAGGGGCTGGATGCTCCACCAGAGAGAGGTACAAGGCTGAGGGCTGGATGGGGCTCAGCGGGAGTGCAGCCTTGTATGCAGGAGGACCGGGTTTCCATGCCCAGCACCTCCCAACCCACACATTACACCAACACATGGAAAGCACAGGAAGGGGAACCAGAAGCCCAAGGTCATCCTCAACGACATAGGGAGTTCAAGGTCGAAGTGAGAAATAAGAGATTCTGTCTCAAACAATTTTTTTTTTTAATTTAAAAAGCAGGTCACAAAATGACCAGCACAGAATGATTCTCCATTAATGGGTCCCCCAGAGTCATCCAGTTCACAGAGACGAGACGTGGACGGAAGCTTCTGGGACTGGGTTCCCAGACACAGACTTGGTTTTGCAGACTGAAGACAGTTCTGGGGCTGACTTCATCGAGGCTGCACAGCTGCATAGCTGCATAGAAGACACAATACAATGACAATGCTCAAAGCCACGTGTTTGTCAGACATGTGTCTCACCATAAAAATAAATGAAAGGAGGGGCTGGAGAGATGGCTCTGTGGATAAAAACAACGGCCGCTCTTATAGAGGACATGGGTTCAATTCCCAGCACCCTCACGGCAGCACACAAGTGTCTGTAACTCCAATCCCAGGCGAGCTGATGCCCTCTTGGGCCTCCACATGGTGAACAGATGTACATGCCACCCAAACACCCATCTATATAAAATCATTTTAAAATTAAAAATAAACTACTTGAGAGCTGAGCTGGAAGAACAGTTCAGCCATGTAGTGCTTGCCTCACAAGCATGAAGACCTGGGTCTGATCCTTAGAACTCAGATAGAAAAGGAAAGCTGGGGTTCACTGATGAGATTTCTGGGGTTCACTAGCTAGCCATCTTACCTGAATTGGTAAGCTTGGGGACTGATGAGAGTTCTTGTGTCTAAAAACAAGGCAGATGTCTCCAAAGAACACTTGAGATTATTCTCTGGCCTCCTCATGCAAACTAGAAGTGAGGAGAAAGGCAGGAGAAGAGGAAGAGAGGAAGGAGGAAAGAGAAAGAGGGGGACAAAAGAGGAGAGGGGAAGGGCTGTGGGGAAGAGCTGTGAGGAAGAGCTGTGGGGAAGGGGTGTGGGGGAGGGCTTTGGGGAAGGACTGTGGAGGACGACTGTGGGGGAAGGCTATGGGGGAGGGCTATGGGGGAGGGTTGAAGAGAAGGGGTGTGGGGGAGTTTGCAAGCTGCTTAGCACCAAGACAGGCAGAGGCAGAGAAAGCCTTTGGGAGAATGCCAGGAGGTGACCTGAGACTTCAGGGGAAGCTTGTGTGTGTGTGTGTGTGGGGGGGGGAATTGACTGTTTTTGGCTCTGAAGGACACCCAAGAACAAGCCTTCCCTTTGGAGAGCAGGTTGGCTAGGGTGCTGTGCGCCGACAGAGAAAACGGATGAGGAGGAGTAGACGTGTCATGGCTCAGTTTGTATGGGGACAGCAATGCGCACCTGTGTTAGGAGACAGGTGTGGAAAAGACCCAGGTCAGATTTACCTGGTGGCTTCCACTCTCTAGAGAGACTGAAGCCAGGTTACAGCTGAGCAGAGACCAGAGAGTGTACAGAGGTCTTGAGCACTGTCTGCTTACAGCCTTATTTGTATCAAAGTGTGGTTTCCTCTTCACACGTGAAGGTCGCACTAGAAATGGCCTGCTGAGTGTCCTTGTGGAGGCCTTTCCTAGCTGGGAGAAATGGAGCCTGTGCATGCATGCATGCCGCTGGGAATCACAGCGCAGCTGGTGTGCTAGGCTCCGGCCTGCGCACACCATGTGTGTCGCCTTGTGAAGCAGAGCGCTGTAGCCAAAGGCAGGCTCAGCTCTGTGCACCTGTGGAGTGTCTCAACTGAGATCCTTCACTGTGCAAACCTGTCTACTTGGAAAGGTGTTTGCAGCTCAAGTCTGAGGCTTCCACAATAGCAGAGCCTCTCTGCACCCCTCCCAGCACCACGAGCCACTCTGATAGGAGAGGTTAATGTGGTGTTGTCTTCATTCTGCCTCCTGATTGCTAGCGAGTCGGTGTGTGTGTGTGTGTGTGTGTGTTGTGTTGTGTGTGTCCCACTCCTGCCATATTTTACCCACATTCTCATCCTGTTGGGAATGATGTTCGTTTTGGGAATGACGTTCGTGTTGCTTCTCATACCTGCTCAGAAGGAAATTATTACGCCTTTGTTATGGGGCTGGCAAGCTCTTTCTCTCCCTCTGATTTGTGGTGGGTCCCTTTGTTTTCTTTCCTTTCAGGAGTCAAGATCCCCCACTAGGTTGTCACAGACCTCTCTGCAGGATATCCATAGTGCCAAGCTCAGCTGCACCTGGACTGGACCTAGACTTGGATCAGGGAGTCATGGGCAGGTCTTATGCCTCCCAAGAAGCAACTGGAAACATTTGAAGAATCACCCAGCCTCCAAGCTTCCAAGAAGATCCATCCAGGCCTCTTCTCCCTCTGCCCTGACATCACCATCCCACAGATGCATGGTGCTGGCTCCCAGAGGCTGCCATATTAAAGTTCTCAATGTTCAATAGCTTAAAACAACAGAATGTACAGTTGGGATGCTCGAAGCTGGAAGGCACCTTACCCACTAAGCACACTCCCTTGTCTCAGCTCCCTATGGCTCCGGAGTTCTTGGCTTGTGACCCCATAATTCAAGTCTCGGACTTTGCCATATGTCCTCATGTAGCTGTCTGGTCCCTGTCGTCTCCTCTTTTACAAGGATGCACATCCTTGCATGTACAGCTCTTTCCGTTGCCCCAAGGGACCTTGGTTTGAGATGTGTAGCTTATACTGGCAGAGACCTCCTTTCCAAAGAAAATCAGGTTCTCAAGTATCAAGGTTTAAAAGGAGGCCAGCACAGAACCTACTAGAAGCATCTATGGAGAGTCCGCCCCCACTGACCAGCCAACTGCAAGTGTCTATGGCAAGCCCTCTGTGACCATTGCTTTCTGTGATGAGCTCTCTGTTTCCAGGGAAACCAATTTAAGAGGATGCCTCCCCTTATAAAAAACTAAGGGTCATCCAGTGAAGGGGACAAAGCTCCGGTCACTGTCAGTCCTTCTGTAATGTGGAAGACTCTTTCTCTTCTTGGGGTCCCCAGTTCCTTAAAGAAAAGATGATTCTGGATGCTGTTTAGGAACCGGGAGCATCCTGTTCCCCAAAGGCAGCTGTCCAAACCGAGGTAGATCAGGCATTGGATCCTGAGCAGCTCAGGGTGATATTCTTGTTCCTGACGGGATGACATGAGGTCGTTAGCCCTGGTACCCAGAAATCCGGTGCCTGCTCAAAGAGTGGAGCTGGTACTCTTGCCCTGCCCCCATATCCCAGAATAGCTCTGATGTAATTCTTAACCATCCATTGCCCCCACCAACAAAAGCCACTAGGCGAGAATAAAAAAAAGGGCTTTCTCTTCTAAAATCGTTTTTTCTGAGTTCTTTGACAGATACTGTGAGTAATTAATTCACAGCCTGGTGATCGGCTGGGTCAGCTGGATCAGCTGGAGAGAAAGCTCCAGAGGGAGATAAAGAGAGCCCAGGTACTGCGCGGTGGGGGGTGGGGGTGGGGGGAGGGGGGTGGGCGGAGTAGGGGAAGCAATTGCCTGGATGCTGCTCATGGGCCAGAATAAACACATGTAAATCCCAATGGTGAAAGGAAACCCCCCCTCCCGCCCCCAGTACCCATCCAAACACTCAGAAATGTGCATTGCAGAGCCCAGGGAACCTCTCAGGGTTGGAATGTCTTGGGCTGGAGGGAAGCTGGAGACAGGTAGTGGGGGCTGAGGGCAAGAGTGGGCAGGGAGTATTTTCCAGATGGTCAGAGAGAAACCGCTTGGCGTCTGCAAGCAGGGGTAATAGCTCCTAACTGTAAAATCAATAGAAACACCAGAGATAAGCTTTGAAAAATCTGATTATTTCTTTCCGGAAATTCCCCTAGGGGGCTTTATGTTGAAGAATCATCTGGCGGTGTGTTCAGAGGTGCAGAGAAAGGCGATTCAGTCTAAATGGGGCATTGAAAGCAGGCTATGTCACTGGATAGAAACATTTGCTAAGAAAAGTATCAAGCAGGTGTGTGCAAAAGAATAGTGCACAGCCGCTAAAAGTCACCTTGCACAAGAGCTGTCAGGAGAAGAGAGGAGAAGATGTTGAGGAAACGTCGTGCCCATGTAGGGAAGTAGTCCAGGTGAGTGGTAGGACGGCAGAACTGACAGTTGAAAGTACCCTCCCTGGGCTCCTCCCATCCCCCACCCCTACCCCTCACATCACAGAACAAATGGCTTTGTGTGGCATAGGCGGAACTGAAACAGGGACCCTCGGTCTCCCATCCTACATGCCATCTACTCCCGCCAACTCCTCTAAGAGAAGGGCCCTGGAGGTAGCCGTTACACCAGTGCCAACCCTGTAGAACATTCTAGAATCTGATTTCAGGAGACACGTTTGGCTTTCATGACGTGCTGGTACACTTTCTGACAATGTGCTTTGTGGTTGGCACTGGCTGCCCAGGGGCACAGCCCTCACCTCTGCCTGGCTGGGGTCACAGAAGAGAAGGAGCTGTGTGGTACAGGAGATCACTCGTCCCCCAGGTCACCTATGAAAGTCTAATGCTCAGATGAGACTTAGCAACTGTTAACACTTTTTATTTCCTCTGGGAACAGAGGAAAACAAACACCAATGACCGCAGAATTGTCTGTTGGAAAGACCCTGACCACCACTTGCCACTGAATTTACAAATAACTCATTAAGCCTGCAAGGCAGGCAGCTCCAGCAGCCACACATGAACCATCTCATGGGCCCTGGGCCCTGGTGCCTGTAGAGTTGGGCAGAACAGAAGCAGTGTTCCCTGAGGCTCCCAGGCAACTCAGCTTCTCCACTTGGGGGCACAAGGGTGTCAGGCACAGTTCTGTCCCTTAATGGTGGGGCTTCTGAATCTTCTTGCGGCTCTGAAAGATACAGTGCCAACTTGGGTGTGCGGTCCTGGTGAGGACAGATGTTAGCAGCAGGCAGAGTTCTTGGTTTGGGTCTTTGTTCATGAATAATGTGTGTGGAGGAGACGCTTGTCTTGACACAGGGGATAACTTTGTGACATTGGTTTTCCCCCTCCACCTTTGTTTGGGTTCTGGGGATCCAACCTAGACCATCAGGCTTGTAGGGAAAGCTCATTTATCTGCTGAGCCATCTAGCCAAGCCAGTCAACATAGTTTTAAAGCCCTGCTGTGACGCCCTGTTCTGCTAGGAGCGATGACCACTAACTTGTATTGAAGATGCCAAATCTACCTACTCTCAACTCTCAGGTGTCTTAGGTGTCTCCACGTGTCTTAGGGACTCAGGGCCCATGTGGCTGCTACCTTGGGGCTCTGCACCTCTCCCAAGATAGAGGACTCAGAACCCAGCCCCCAGTGTGAGCCCTGCTTCTCACATCCTGTGCTTCAGGGACTTCCTGCTATGCTTTCTCTGTTCTGGGACCAGGCGTGGGAGTGTGATGGAGGCTTCCGATAGACTTGGCTCCACCAGGATGGTGTCTACTTGGTTCGGTTGCAGGAGAATGAATGAGAATGTGTGTGCGTGGGGGGCAGGGTGCTGACAGAAGGCTCCGTGTGGGCAGATGGCAAAGGGGAGCAGGAGGGCTTGCCACAGCTCTGTCAAGGAAAGTGAAATAGTAAGAATGTAAGGCAGAGCTAAGCACGGGGGTGAGGGTGGGGAGAAACCCATCAAGATACAGTGTGCCTCGCTTACTGATGGGGACACACTCTGAGAATTGTGTCATCGGGCCATTCCTTGTTGTGGGAATGCCACACACCTTAGTGGTCTGATCAGTCATTTAGATAGCATCTTTTACAATCTACTTATTGGCGTGTGTGTGTGTGTGTGTGTGTGTGTGTGTGTGTGCACCATAAAGCGTGTGGGGACTTTCAGGAGTCAGTTCTCACTTTCCACTGTGTGGGTCTCAGAGATTGAGCTCAGGCTTAGCAGCAGCCTTTTTAACCCTCTGAGCCATCTCATCAGCCCAACTGAAAAAAAATATTTAAAATGTGAGAAAATGTATAATAAGTACAATAACTTCACGGTTTGAGCCTGCAACAGACTAGAAATGACAGGGGGGGGCGGGGGGGGGGGGGAGACGGTTAATACAAATCACCTAACCTAAAAACAGAGAGGGAAAAGGCAAGAAGTGAACGAGGCGGAAAACAGCCTTTGCACCAATGGTGTTACAACAGTAGGCACCACCTGCATATGGCAACAACAGTAGGTGCCACCTGCATACGACATATGCAATATGTTCAGATGCACAAAAGAAAAAAAGAGTTGGGGAGGGGCAGATGTGGGACTAAAATGAGGTATAGGAAAATATAAAACCTGTCAAAGAAGAGTGAGGAGAATCACCTTGATCTGAGAGTTGGGCTGGGCTTCCTTACAGCGTCTGGCCCCAGTGAGCACGCAGAGCAGAGAAACTCTAGGCTCAGCTCTGTGTTCCTGCCTGGGGACAATACACAGGCCTGGCCTCGTAGCAACTCAGCTGGACAGTTTCTTTCAAAGCCAGATGCTGGCGTGCTCGACAATCCAGCAACTGCTCTCCTGGTATCCACCTAACCGACCTGAGAACTCATGCCCATACACAAACCTGCGGCAGCTATTTATAGAGCCATTATTCACAGTTGTCAGACACGGGCTGGTAGGAGGATGGCTAAACTGTGGCAAGTCCTTACAGCCCGGTATCCTTCTGCAATAAAGAGGGGTGGGCTGTCAGGAGGAAGCTTGTGAGGTACCAGGAATGCTTATCACGACTGGTGCGGGAGGTTGAGCTAGCTTGGGGCAGAACCTTAAACCAAGAGACCGGGCGGAGGGATGGAGACTGAAGAGGTCAAGAGCAGGAGACTTTCTTTGCCTGTGAAGCTATCCCTGTGCTATTGTGACAGTCAGTAGAAGATGGCTGGGTGGGAATGGGAGGGGGGTTGGGGAGGTGGCTCGGTGGGTAAATTGTGTGCCCAGCTATCATGAAGATCTAAGATGAGATTACCAAAACTCCAGGTAAAAGCCAGTGTGGTCATGTACATCTCTAATCCTAGTGCTTCAGAGGTGGAGACAGGAAGATTCCTGGAACTCGATGCCAAATCAGCGAGCTCCGGGATCAGTGGGAGTCTTTGTCTCAAGAAGTAAAGTAGAGCTGGAGAAGATAGCTCAGCAGTTAAGAGCACTGACTGCTCTTCCAGAGGTCCTGAGTTCAAATTCCAGCAATGACTGGTGACTCACAACCATCTGTAATGGGATCCGATGCCCTCTTCTGGTATGAAGACAGTGTACTCATAAATAAGAAGTAATGTAGAGAATGATGAAGGGCACCCAATGTTGACCTCTGGTTTCCACTAATGTGTGTGCATACATACATGCACACCCCCATGTACTTACACATACACACATTTGTACATTCATGCACAAGCACATATATGTGCTTTGCTTTGCCAGCTACAACCACCTAAAGGCAGTAACAGACTGGAGAAGCCCAGCCGAGTACCAAAGTCTGGCTTTCTACTATCTTTTCAGGGAGCCTTGACCGATTCCAGGACTGAGACGGAAAGGAAACGCAACGTGAGCCTAGAATATCTGTGCGTCAGGAAGTAAGAGAGGATGCAGAACACACAGTCAATGAAAGAGCTGCCAAGGATGATGGACTGGCATGAGCCATAAGGTAAAGTACTGATGCCCATGTGTGGTAGGCAAGCATGAGGTAGTGCCTGTGTGCCCACAGCTACACAAGCCACAGGTGAGTGGGGGAGAGAATTCAGATTTCCCAGGCTGCAAGGGTTTCCAAGATAATCATGTAGCTGCTCCACACTAAAAGGGTCTGGGGAGCTTTTCCCTTCAGAAGTGAGTGAGGAACACAATGGCTCTCCCCAAAGACTACAGGGTGGACAGGTGAGAGGAGTGAATTTGCTGGGGGCCAGGACTGACAGATACTTTATCATGATCAAGTCACATAGCCTGCAGCAACAGAGAAATGTCCCATTGATGGTATGTGATCACCTCCACCTCATGGTCCGCCTCTTCCCCCTCCTCCCTCCCCTCCAAACCTGTACCCTCAGTTTAACTATAAGAAAAACTGTTCTCAGTTAAAGATCAGGCTACAAAATATCTGCACACTAAGCCTTAACACCATAAGGGCATCAGAAACAACGTTCATTGGAGACATTTAGAAACCATGAAAGGAAAAAAAGAGACTGTAAAGTGGCTTCCTGGCAGGATCCTGCGGCAGTAAAGACTAGGAAACATGCATAAAGTGTCTGCACTGGTTGACAATCATGTAATCTATGTTCACTCACAGTGAGCCATTCCCCATGTGACAAGACGAGTGACCACAGAGAAGCAGCCTGAGGTGCACCAGAACTCCACGCTGGCTCTATAAAAATCTTGCAAATGCAAAACTGCCAGAAATAAATACTGACAGGCAGAGACCTGGATGGGACAAGTGAGGGTTTCAGTGGGGAACGTGCTTGCTGAGTACCCTTGGGGTTCCCTGGCCAGCCAGCCTAACTGCATCATTGAACCCCAAGGCAGCAGGTATCCTGTCTCATGTAAATAAATGTACAGAAATGAATGTTCACTTGGCCTCCACACATGTGTGCACACAGTCATGCAAGGGCACCCAGAGACAGCTGCCGAGGTTGGTCTCTGGCCTCCACACATGTGTGCACAACCATGCAAGGAATGTAGCCAATCTCAGGTGTTGTCTACAGGAGTTATGTATATTTATTTCACACACACACACACACACACACACACACATACACACACACATACACACACACACAGAGAGAGAGAGTGCTGAAAAACAACATCAGATAATATGGGTATGGT
>JADRCD010185994.1:0-26364 GCA_019843815.1 Montemys delectorum | reverse complement strand
TATATTTTCATTTGACATAGATTTCCTGACTTAGCAAAAGGAAGTGACTTCTATGCACGCTCTCTGGGGCTTCCTGAGCAGGTACAGTGGAGTGTGGGAACTGGCCAGTTAAAGTCTTTTATGTTTGGTTATTTGCATTCCTTAGCTCACAGGGCTAACTAAAGCAGAGATGTCCATCCATGCTTGCAGGCCAGACTGGGAACCTCCCCGTTGGCCCAAGGGTAGAGCTTTTCTAGGGACTACCCTAGAGAAAGTACAGGGCAGTCCGCAGAGAAAGAGGGCCTTGGATGTCCTCCTTGTGATAAAGGCCAAAGAGCAAAGCCACAGAAACTTCTAGAACTGGCCTTCATGTCATTGTGACTTTCTCACAGCACAGGCTCAGGTTTCCTTTTGGATTCCTTGCCAGAACCCAAGGCTGGAGAAGGATCTAGAGTCTGTGCGATGCTCGCTCCTGACTCTCCTCATCTTTGTTGTCCCCAAAAAGCTGGAGTTGTGAACATGAACAAGAAGATCTTTGTCACAATGTCCTTACTCTCGTGAAGGCACCACCCCTAACAAATTAAAGCAAGACTCCCACTCCACACACTTGTAACGACAGCGCTTACGTTAAAAGGAGAAAGACTAGTGACGTCTTAATCCATTGAGTCGCTCAAACCCAAGCACCCCAAATCCAAGATCAATCTGTTTTTAAGATGCAGGGAAGAACTTGGTCCCCCATCCCCCAGCTTAGTACCTGGGAACTGCATAGGCCATTCCTACCTGCAGGAACCTTGTTTCTAGGGTAGTTCTGACCTCTGCAGGTTCTGAGAGAGGGGCCGAGAGCCTGGAGACTCAACGTAAGGTACATGGTGACAGATGCCAGCAAAGGACAGCCATGAGCATTTTGAAGACAAGGAAATAGAGAGTTGGAGCCTTCGTGTTCCCCAATTTGCCTTGTAAACAGTATGTGTTTCTTACATTAGCTGACTGAACTTTTGAGCAACCCATAAAGACCATGTGCCATCAAATCCCATCCAACTGGTACCTGGACAGGGATATTTGATAGCAAAATATTTTAGGCCTGAATTCAGCTAACCGCAAGGTTGAAAAGCCTGCATGTCTCTTGTTCTTACAGTAGCTGCGGCTGAGTTTCCCACTCTGCAGGAGCTGGGAGTGGTGGTGTGCCCCTGTAGTCCAGGCTATTAGGAAAGCTGAGGCAGGAAGACGGTTGGAGACCAGACTGGCCAGTCGGTACAGTTGAGTGCCAAATAACCAGTTTGTTGGATGGATAAACTAGTGCATGCCTACAATCCCACTGGGGAGGCTGAGGCAGAAAGATTCAAGTTTAAAGCCAGCTTGGGCGACAGAGTGAGAGCCATCTTGTACGGCTGAGATTCTTGCTGTGGACACCGGCTTTCTCTCCTCTTCTTTCTCCAGGAAATTCACGGGGTCTCAGTCTGCAGCCTTACCATGACTATGATCTGAGGGGGGATGGAAGGAGGGAAGCTGGGCGTAGAGGTGACTGAGACTCACATGTCCACACACACACACTTATGTATATGTAAAACAACAAAATATTTTAATTTTCCATGACCACAGGCTCTCTTCAGGAAGGTTACACCTGTATAGCCACCAGGTGACAGTATGGTTAATGCTTCAGGACAAGTCACAATTTTGTACTAACAATCATTTCAACCACAGCTTGAAATGTAGTTCGTCCCAGCTGCAAAAGCCACAAGACACCAATCATGCGTCTTACCCCAGTGCAGACTTTTATAAAACACACATGTTTGTAATTAGCACAATAAACGCGCTCATTATGCACTCTAACATAGAGCACAGGAATACACGCTATGGAGTGCAGCCCTCACATCTCCACAGGCAAGAGCTAGAGGGTTAAACAGGAGCCCATGGTGTGACGGCGTGGGTTTGGAGCGCACCGCTCTGCATGTGACTTACCCTGCACTGAGAACTGTCACCCTGTCCAGTGGTGGCAGGTACAGTCTCATTAACAGTGTTATTTCCTAAGAGCAGAGATGTCAATCTGGATTTGAGTCCTTACCCAGAAGGTATTACAAGCCAGCTCCATAGAAGGTGGGGACTGGCTTTTAGGTCAAGTGTAACAGTGCCCCTCAGACACTTGCACACCCACACCCCTGTGCCCCAGGGAAGTGCACTTCCGATGACAGATATAAAAATAGGTTGGCACGCTCTTGACACACGGCGAGGGACCGCGAAGCGGCATCCCTGAATCCCACGCATTCTGTTTCCTCCTCTGTTCCAGCACATCATGCTACAAATTCAGAACCGGCCTACCATAAAGGCTTTAAGGCGGCCTCAAGCTCTGCATGTGCCTGAGAGGGAGAGCTGGGCACAGCTGAGCTCTGGCTGTGGGAGCTGGGAGGCCTCCGTCATCCCCAGCACACGGCTCCTCAGCAAGCCTCAAAGTCTCCAGGAACTTAGGGCTGCTCCGTGAACGCAGAGCTGCGAGGAGACTGGCCTCTCTTCTCCCCTCTCTGGTAGTAAGTGAGGCTCCACTGCACTCAGGAAGCAGTCTTGGCCCTCCTGGGGCCAGTGCTAGGAGCTCTGGATCAGGCGTCTATAGTGGGGCATGACTTCATGCTCTGGCAGGTGAAGTGCAAACTCCAAGGCCACTAACACTGGGAATTCAAAGGCAATCAGTTCTCGCCTGTTCAGTCGGAACTTCTCTTCCAGTTTCTGCAAAGCCAACAGAACCATTTTAGTCTTGCATTTTAAAACATAGGGTTCAATTTTTCTATCATCAAGCTAGTGAGTGTTTATCATTGATGCATCTGTTCTCCATTGCTGTAACAGAGTACTAGACACTGGATGACTTTAAAAATAACAGAGGTTCTGGGAGGCCGGAAGTCCAAAGTCAGGCAGCTGTCCTTAGTAAAGGGCTTTGTGCTGATCCATCTCAGGGGAAAAAAAAAAACAGGGCGGGCTGGATCCATCCTGTGGGGGAAACAGGATGGACAGCCTCAGACCTGGACTCCTCCTCACACCCTTGTAGCTACTCTAGTCTCAAGAGACATCAACTCCCAAAGAAAGGTACGAGTCCCCATTAGTGGTCCAATCCCAACCCCACTGCAATGAAAACCAAATTTCAGTGTAAGTTTCAGGTGTGAGAAATACATGACCAACCATCTATCTACGCATTACTAGCAGGGTGCTAGAGAACAGCTAGTACAGACAGCGCTTCCTGACTCAGCCTAGTGGTGAAGACAGAGAACCTTCCCCAGGGGCTAGAGGTCTATGTGGACATTCATGGCAACGCCATTTACTCCTCTAAGAATTCTCAAAGGATGTCTACATTTCTGCCCATTTTACAGTTGCTAACAACTCAGAGGTCAAGCCCATCTTCTACAGTCATAGGAATGGGAAAACCGCTGTGCTGAGAAGCAACTTAACTGGGATTTCTTTTTTTACCTTTGTTTTTTTTGAGACAGGGTTTCTCTGTGTAGCCCTGGCTGTCCTGGAACTCACTCTGTAGACCATGCTGGCCTTGAACTCAGAGATCCACCTGCCTCTGCCTCCCGAGTGCTAGGATTAAAGGCGTGTGCCACCACCAGCTGACTCCAGTTGGGATTCTGTTATACCCGAGTCAGGCTTCGAGGTCAGATCACATTGGCAAGGATCAGAGTGCCTCCTCTGCACGGCATGAGAGGAGGATTTGTGGTGATCCCAAGTCCCCGTGAGGCTGTCCCACACCTAAATAGCTGAGTGACCAATGGCTCCTCACCTGTCCACCCAATAATACAGGCTTCCGGGATTAGAAACAGTGGGAGGACAGGAAGTCTCCCCTTTTGCTAAATTACTGTCTCAGCTGAAGCTCAGCATTTGACTAATAAAATATTTAACTCTGACAGCACTGAGGTTAAAGCAGGAGGGATCTCAGGGTAGGATGCTACTCTCTGACTGACTGACTGACTGACTGACTGTTGTATTCTTTGCTGATGCCTCTGCTGTGTGGTCCAACAGTAAACTCTGGTTAAATGTATAGTGTAAAAATGCTTAGAACTCTATTAGTGTTACTTCTGAAGATGCATTAGTTCAGCATGTATGTGCGTATATGTACATTTCCCCACTTTATCTGGAGATCCCCCAAGTAGATCCCCAAAATCATAGAATCATATTCTGTAGATGTGTAATAAAACAATATATCTATAATAAAGTTTGACTTATAAATTGTGTACAATAAGATCAACAACTAAACCAGAAACTGTTTGTAGTGAAAGTTTTGTAAATGTGTTTTCCCATTTGCTTATTCTGTCATTGGCCATGCAGTGCCTGCAGGCTGAGCTGGAGGCGTGAGAGGAAGGTATCGTGCTATAGGACGTCACGCAGACATAAGCGCTGCGATGCTGGGGCAGTCAGTAGTCTCTCTCACAAGCAAGGTGGCTAGCTTTGGCTGGTGTACACAAGGTGGCTACCCAGAACACAGGGACCATTCACATCTGAGGAGGACAGCGTAAGCTTACATCACCCTGCTTTGTGCGCAACCTAACATGTACAGATTGGTTACTGGGGGTCCTTTTCTCTGTTGTACTTGGTGCAGTGGCTGGCTTGGGTGACAAGCCAGTGGAGAGAAGGGACAACTGCACAAGTGTACTAGTCCTCAGCTTGGGTCTGGCGTCCGGTGGTCATTTCCAAATCATGCATCAACTGCGCACACTCAACCCTGAACCATATCTGAAAATTAGTAAAGCATGGGCATAAATAATGTTCTCTCTTAAACGATATACTAACTACCTGCTTTACTCTCTCCCACCATTTGAAACAGTGGGGCAGTCCAGATGTATGTGACATCACATCAACTGCTCTGTACTCTTGGCTGTCCCCGTCTTTCCCAGGTCTAGCCCACTCACCTGTGAGAATGCCTTTAAAGTACAAGCTAATCAATCCAGAGCTCCCCCTCTCACACCAGCTCCTTCCTTCCCTCTAATGAGGCCACTGTCCAGTTGCAGGCAGCCCAGGGCTGACTGGCACGCTTCAAACTGCTCATTCCCAACTGCACACCTGCCTGGCGAGCACTCCTTCTGGAAAAGAGCTATGAAGGCTCCTGCCCACGAGTCCTCCCTGCTCCTTCTGCTTCCATGGGATTCTGATTACGTGCGCTGAACGAGTGTCTCTCGCAAACTAACGCTGCTGGCTTTGGCCCCAGTGATGTACAGTAAGGCTGATAGGAGTCGGGTGGCCTTGATGAGCTTAGTGACCTTAAAGGAGACTCAGGTTCAGAAAAAAAAAGAAAAAGGCACCTATAAGCCAGGAAGTAGACAAGAAGCCGGTGACCTTGAACTGGCCAGCTTTTACAACTGTGGGAAGTGAGTTTCTGTAGTGAAGCCCCCCAGTCCATAGGGTTGGGCTACAGCAGGTACAGTACGATCCTTTCCTCTAGGGGACCCACGGCTGCGCTATAATCCTTCTCCACTCTCTCTTTATTTTGAGACAAAGTCTTACTAGGTTGCCCTGGCTGTCTTTGAACTTCAGTCTCCTGCCTTTGCCTCCCAAGCAGCTGGGTTATGGGCCTATACCACAAAGCCTGCCTATACATTCTGTGCTAAAACATACATGCGCACATCCAATGTAAGTCATTAGGGTTTCCTTGTTTGTGTGGGGCTTGCCTTTATAAGACAGTAGACACCATCCCGTTGACCTGCCTGTCTGGTAGGTGTTCTGCAGTAACACTGCTCCAAAGACTCCCTGTGGTTACCATGGCTTCTCAGGCTGTGGGAATAACTTCGTCCCTCATGCTACCTGAGAAAGGTTTTTAGGTCACGACTCACGTTGAACCTGTAGTCTTACCCGGGTAGGTCATCCATTTCTTCTACAAATGATTTCACAGCCCTTACCTCTATTAGCCATTAAGGGCCTCTGCCTGCCAGGGCCCCCCTCCCCCCAGCCCTCAAGATGCAGCTCACTTACATCAATTAGATGCTTGACTTCGTGCTTTTTGAGGTCACTTCCGACCTTGGCTGCTAACAGCACACAAGCTCCCGCACAGAGCTTCCGGTTCTGTTTGTTCAGCTTCCCCCTGAGGGCCAGCTTCTCAAAGTAGACAAAGGCCATAGCCACCGTGGGCTCCTCAAAACCACAGTCCTCCTGGGCAAGCTTCCGCATCTCTCTTTTCAGGCTGGAGAAAGACAGGAAGCAGGGAGTCCTGAGACAGCTCAGGGGACCCACGAGAAGACTAAGAGAGCATCTGGAAAATATTTTCTCTCTTTTACTCCCACAGGGGATGTGGGCCAAGAGTAATCTGTAGTAGATGTGGGAGCAAACCATGTAGCCGAGGCTCTGTGGGTCTACTGACACAGACACAGCATGGTCCAGATCACCACTTCCAAGGATGACTGGCAGGCAGGGCTCCAAATATAGGACACGGAAGGACACCACTGGACATAGTTCATGGCTGAGTCCCTAGCAAAATTAGGTGGTGGTGGTGGGGTTCCTCAAAGGGAAAAAGGAGAGCCATATTTATTTTAGAACTCCTTCAGGTGCTCTGTCTAAGATCTACCAATTATTGATCACACTTGTTAAGTTAGGTGGGAAAAGAGTTGGACCTGAGCCAGACCCTGGTATCAGTGGGGAAGCTGCCTAGCCAACCAACATGGATGGACACAGCATGTGCTTAATTTTTCTTATTCTCTGTTTTGGAACATGCCAGGATCAAACTGTGTTAGGATACACAGCAGGGTAAAACTTGCACACACTTCAGGATGTCAGTGGTGCTTAGCCTAACTGGCGACGTTGGAGGCATTGTGTGGACACCACACTACGAGTCTCCTCTGGCGCGGCAGGATGAGTGGCTGGCAGACGTGGGGTCACCGCAAACCCTTCCAATCGTCTGTAGTCTGGGAAATCTAGGCCTGTCTCTCTGTTTTGGCTGTTTTGGTGGCTGTTCAAAGATAGGGCCTTGAAGTCATGTCTGGGTGGGCGGGGTTTCCCATGCCTTACAGTGCCCATTCTATGCACTTCTGTTTCGCCTGCATCTCAGAAAGCCAGGATCTGAATGCTGCCCATTCTGGCTGGATTATTATTTTTTTTTTTTAGACATGACTCATGTATCCTAAGCTGACCTCAAATTTCTGCCTCCGTCTCCCAAGTGCTGAGTTTGCCACAGGACCGTATAACCATGCCTGGGTTGTTTGGTGAGGGGACTTGAACCCGGAGCTCTGTGTATAGAAAGCAAGCACTCTTACCAGCTGAGCTCCACACCCAGATCCATCCTCTGTCTTTTTATAACCTCTGTTTTACTGAGCTAGCAAGCTGCAGGCAGATAGCATTTTTCTCACTGAATGAACATCTCCCCCCCCCCCCCCCCCAAGAGCTATGTTAACTAGGGGGTCAGCTTGGCTCAATGCCAGACACCCTGGGCTCTCCCACGCCATCCAGACATGGGTCAGCCAGCAGCAGAAGAGTGTCTAGTGAACATGACTGTACTTCCTTTCCCGAGGAACAAGAAGAACTATAACACACCATAGGAGCTGAGCGTGTGCCGGGGGAAGGCCAGGGCCATAGGCGGTTTCCATACCTCCTGATCTTGCTGAGTGTTAACTTAATGTGAGGAAACTTCTCCTTGAAGGTTTCATTCATGTCCTTCTTGAGATCTGAGGGCTTCACATAGTCAATCACTGTGGTCTGTAACAGAGGAGGCAACCACGGGTCAGATGTACTAACAACGTACAAGCTAAGCCCAATTTGTGGCAGGAGACAGAAGCCAGAATCACCCGAAGCAGCCAGTACACCATCAGGAGAGTGCCTGTGCCTCAGCCTACTGTCCACAGCGGGAAGGATCTGGAGGCATGGGACTGTTTGGAGTTCTGGATTTAAATTCATGTCAGCCCACTCAGGAGCCTGGCTTTTGGAGACTCCAGCAATCTCAGGTCCCGCCTGCCACCTCTGTATAGTTCCTCGCATGTGATAGCTACTCAACAAATTCTAGCTACTGTTTAAAGAGTTTTTGCAAAATGTGACAAACTGTGTATAAAACTTACCATTTAAGGAGTCCATTTAGTGTTGTTATGTGCAGTCATGTTGCTACGTAACTATTACCACCACCATACCCCGTGGGACATCTTCCTGTCTACTCTCTTGAGTCCTGGAAACCACCATCTTTTCATTTATTTTTGAGACAGGGCTCTAGGTAGTCAAGACTGGCCTTGAACTCAGCATTCCTCCTACTGGGATTACAGATGTGAGTACCCTGGCCAGATACCTTTTAAACATTCATTGATATGTGTATGTACACATGTACATGATTGATTTTGCCATGCTGCATGTGTGTATGGGGGTCGGGTAGGGCAGAAGGTAACTCATGGGAGTTGATTCTCTCTTCCTACCATGTGAGTTCAGGAAACTGAACTCCAGCTGTCAGCTTGGGGGCAAGCATCCTTACCATCTCGCCAGCCTAACTTTGTCTCATGGAAATAGAATGTTCTTGCTTTCCCATTACAAGTTCCCTCCAGTGCTAATTCTTCCAGGCTCAGCTGCACTGTAGCTTAAATATGGATTTCCCCTAAGAGGAAGAGTGACACTCCACTGTATGTATGTAATGGTGACTATTATTAACAGTCTCCTGTTTAGATTCTGCTTGTCCCTGAAGACAGGTTCCTCTGAGCCCTCTGGGAGTGTTCTGGTTTTCCCCACTCAGTCAGTGCTCTGAACATTTAACAATGAATTAATATTTTGCTGGGTCACACATTTAGACTCAGCTCATTGCAGGAGTGCACATGCCAAGGGTCTCTTTTGCCTGACAACAGAGGTCACCTTTGGCAGGTGACTGGCTATCCATAAGAAGGGGCTGTTATCCCTACTGATATGGAGTGGAAGGGATGGCCCACTGCCAGTAAAACCCATCTAACATTTTCCTAGCCACCCTGGTTAATGTTGGTAGGCTTCTCTGAACATTTGGTTTGATGTGATTCTTAATGATATTTTTGATATGATGGTGCTGAGAATTGAACCCAGGGATTTGGGTATGCCTAGCAAGTGCTTTACCACTGAGCTATATACCCCAGCTTAAGAGACTTACAATAGGCATACAAACTACATTTGGTGGAAGCCCAGTTCAAAGTGACCTTAATAGCTTTTTCTTTCTCTGGAGCATAAACACTAACTGTAGCAACAATGACTCAATTCTGTTAAACCTGCTCATAGCTTTGTGACATCTGGGGGGATGAGAAATCAGATGAGTAACTCCAAGCCAGGATATTCAATTCCAATGAGCATTTGAATTTTCCAACAGGCCCAGATCCTTCCCTGAAATAACCTTGCAGCTGGCTGGGTGTAGGATATATGAAAGCACACCTAACTCTTCTCTTGAAGTTTTTGAATGTGCCCCATCTTATCTTACAAGAGGAAACTGAGGCCTACTGAAGTAGAGAAGATTGTCCCAGGCTCCACAAGCTACAGTCAGGGCCTGTAGTACATACTATCTTCTAGATTGTCCATCTCTAATGAGACAATGAAGAGCTGAGAATAGCTCCCTACTCTTGAGGCTGTCACAAAGAGGTGTGGATATAAAATAGAAACAAAGCAGTGGTCAATTTCAGCAAGTCAAGGTCAAAGCAGAAACACTCAACCTCTGACCTAGGAGTCAGAGACCTGTGCATCAGTTTATCCTTGCCAACTTACAATACGATGCTGTGCCTTGGGGCTCATCCCACTAAGTTCCCTGGTGCACAGGTTGCTTCCCTTGTGACTAACCTCCCATAAACATTCTGCTTCCATCTGGGAAGCTTTACTCCATTCTAAAGTCCAGGAAACTATTGGTTATGTTTCCCGACTCCCTTGCAGCTAGGGTGACAAACACGTTTCTGTTTCTTCCTATTGGATGTTGTGGTACAAAGAGAGTGACCCTGGAGAAGAGGAGGCACTTCTGTCATTTCTGCTACCAAGAGTGGTTGAGAAGTTGCAGCTCACTAGCGTTGGATGTCTATCTTGTAGGTGTAGGACCTAACACCAGCAGTATGGTCTGCAGCCGGCAGTCAAGGTAGCAGATTCCCAACTATGTAGTTACCTGGATAGTGGGAGCTAGCCTGGTTGGTCACAAGCTAGAGTCCTAACTCCACAGCTAAGGCTCCCTAGATGGCTTGGAGATCATTCTTATTCTGTTAGTGCTACCGGTTAAATCTACCATGTAATACCCCACCACCTCGCTTTGCAAGTGTAGGGGAGGGTGCACATGCGTGCGCGTGTGTGTACAAGCACATGTGGAGGCCAGAGGACAACCTCAAGTGTCATCCTTAGGAACTCGGTCCATCTCTTTGAGACAGAATCCTTTACTGATCTGAAGCTCCCTAATGGCTAGGCTAACCAGCCAGGGAGCTTCAGGGAGCTTTCCTGTCCCTCTACTTCTTCAGATCTGGAATTTAAAATGTGCTACCATGTCCAACCCTTTTCACATAGGTACTGAGGGCTGGACTCAGGCTTGCAAGGCAAGCACTTTGCCAACAGAACCATAGCCCCAGCTGGAGTGGAGGCTGAACTGTCACAGAACCGTGTGTACTGCGGTCTACAAGTGGCCCCAGCCCACGCTCTTGGTAAGGGGCTTGGGGTCCTTTCCTGGTAGTGAGATAAGTGGAGTCTGGGCAACTGAGTGTTCGTGGAAGACCCTCAGCCCAGGCCTTGGTAGATGTTCCCACTACCTGGATGGCAAAACTCCCAAGTTCACAGGGATGCCACCTGCAGGCACAAGTGACAACCTGTACCATTCCTGACCTACTGTATGTTTGTTTCCAGCTGCAGACCCATGTTCTTGTGACTGTTCCTGGTACCGAACATAAAAGGCTTGGCCCCAATCTGGCATTTGGCTTGCTCATCTACTTGAGCTTCACGATGTAGCCCAGGCTGGCCCTAAACTCACTATCCTCCTGCCTTAGCCTCGAGTGCTACATTCTGGGCATGTACCACCATGCTGCCCACCTTGACTCTTTCCTAAATTAGATAATACATTTTGAGGTGTGTATAGGCTCCTCTGCAAAAATGCCTCTTCTATCAAAGCCTAGAAATAGACTCTGCTCAAACAAGAAGCCCCTGCTCCATTCTCAGGGAGACAGTAGATACTGCATCTCATCGGATTGGCCCGTCTCTCTTCACAGCCTCAGCATCTCACAGCCAAGGGGTTGGTAGTGCTCCAGAGTGAGTGGCAGAGGAAGCCTGGAAAAAGATGCTCCTTACAGGAAGTATGGGATAGGCACAGGCCAGGTGGGACAGTAGACCAGTATCTAGGAGGGTGGCTGCTTTAGGGACTCGGCATTGGTGAACTTGGACAGTTGTAGGCTGTGGCAATCCGTATCACTGAGGCAGGGGCTCAGGAACGGTCACCCTGGCCTGTCTCCCTCGGTCTATCTCGGGGTCAGGCAGGCTCTATTTGGGGGGCAGTGAAATGCCTCCAGGACATGGTAGAGAGAGAATGGTGTTCAGTCCTGCTGTGTGAAGCTGGCTGAGATCAGGAAGTAGCCGACGGTCTCCTGGTCTGCTGTAACATGCTCCTACAATCTGGGTAGCTTTGGCAACTGCAGGCTGTCCTAGAGACTCCACTGGGAGCTTAAGATTTGGGAATCAGCAGGTTGGTAGGCTGTTCTTGTGGAAATAAAATGCTTTGTTACTCTTGTCTCTAGAGATTTCCTTGCCCCTCCCAAGCTTCTGATACCCAAGGTAGGGATGCTTGGCTCAAGCCTCTGCTGTCTTTCCTGTTCCTTCTACAGATACAAATCACCTTAGATTAGGTCTCAACCTTGCTCCCCACTGACCTCACTTTATCTCATTTACATCTGCAGAGAGCCCATTGCAGATCAAACACATAGTCTAAGGTCATAGGAGGACACAGCATCTCCTAGGAGAATGTAGTCCTGGCCACGGTAATGGCTTCTATCTAATGGTGCTGCTGTGTGGCCCTACTGGACTCTCACTCTACCTGTTCCCCTAGGCAGAGTGCTCAGTTTCCCCTGCCTTCAGTGCCAGCTCAGCCTCCCAAGAGTCGCCCTTCACCTTGGTCTGAGGGGGCAGGGCTTTAGGGGCACCTCCTTTCCCTGCTTGGTGTGGCAAGCTCTGGTTTGGGCCTTACTGTTTGTCGTTCCTGCTTCTCAGGGAGTTTCAGCCAGAGCTCTGGTTTTACACCCAGTTCCGACATACAGCCTCTAGGTAGCCTGGTGCGCACTCTTCTAAGTACTTGGGTCTCACTTCCTTCCTCTGGCATCACCACCAGACGCCTGGTTTCTATTGATGGCCATAGGACACCTGACCTGGAGGGCCCTTCCTGTATTCTGCTCACTCTGCTGCCTGGGATGGACAATCAGGCTGAGTGGACAGCACCCAGAGTAGCCACCTGCCTTGAAATCTTCTAGGATGTAGAAGGGCTACCCTCTAGCCTGGGAGGTGTCAGAGGGAGGAAGCCTTCACTGCTTCTAAGCTACAGGTCCCTGTGCTCAATACCAAAATGTGACTAGCCCTGACAACTTGACATTCGCTTCTCTCAAGGGAGCTGTGTGATGGCCCTTGGTGGCTGGCCATCCTGGCTGCCCAAGAGACTGCTGTTCTTGCAGTGATGGCTGAAAAGCCAGAGCTCGGGGAGACTCCATAGCAGGCATGGGATTCCTAGCCCCTGCTAGCCACCCTTTCTGACTTGGTGGGGAGGAATCAATTAAACACCAAGTTGATGCCTTAAGCTCACCTACTAGTCTAACACACTGGTTATAGAACCTTGCAGTGCTGGAATTTGCCAGCTAATAAAACAGGGCGCAGCTCCTTCCTGGCCTGGAAGCCCGGTGCATGACCACCTAATTCCAGGCCATAGGACTTGCTTAGTAAAAGGCTCCTCTCGACCTGCAGCTGTGTCTGACAGCAGCACTTGCTGCTGATCATGCATCCAAAGTAAGGCACTTTTCTGCAGCTTCCTGGCTGGGGGAAGCTGTGAGCACCCAGCTGTGTAAAAGGGAAGCCAGGAGGGTCAGCTGAGAGGAGGAACCCAGCCAAAAGACAATGAGATCCTGCCATGCCCGCCCCACCAGAGGCAGGAAGGAGAGAAGGGGAGAGGGAGGGGGGAAAGAGAAAGGGGGAGGGGAGAGGGAAAAGGAAAGAGAGAGAGGGAGAGAGGGAGAGGGGGAGGGAAGAGGTGAGTGAGAGAGAAAAGGAACCCACAGCTTGTTTTGGTGTACGCATCTACTGTAGACACTGGGGCACACTGCCTTTCAGAAATTATTCCACCTTGACTAGTGAAGGAGGGCCTCCAAGGAGTTGACCTTGGACTCCCTCCAGCTCACAGCAGCAGCTGTGGTGCTGTGAAGAGAAGCCCTTAGAGTGTAGGAGCAGAGGGGAGGGAGCCATATGCCTCAGCAAAGATCCTGGAGGACTGGGCGTTTAGAGCTAGCAGGGCCTGGTGGAGCTCTGGCCTCTCTCTGAGCATCCTTTACATGTAACTCTGAACAGGGGCAGGTAGGCTGCCCACTCTGCTACTTTCTCTTGCAGCCAGAATTCACACCTACCCTGGGGGTGGGGGGAACATCCCAAGGAAGGGGGATTGCCTCAGTTTCCCCACCTTAAAAGGAAGGAGTAGTACTTAGGGATCTGGGCAGGTCCTTCCAGCCCTGCAAACACCAGCACTCAGTTCTGCTTTGACTGCGCCGGCTGATAGCCATCAGCGTTTTCCAGTTTGGTGGGGCAGTGGGAAGGCAGATGTCCCGCTTGTTCAGGTAATTAAGCAGGTGATGGCCGGAGACTGAATCTGCCTAACCAGCAGCAGATAGGCGTCTCAGCTGTCCCGTGCATTTAATCCTCTCTCTTTCCGAGGACAAGAGTGAATGGTAAGGAAACACCGGGGATGGGTTTGTGGCCTAAGCAGCTTGGGGCTGCCTTTGGCGCCTTTCCATGCCTGGAGCACAGGCACCACTGTCCTCCAGGGTTGGTCATACCGTTGAGCCATCGTGCCTTGTGAGGCGTGCACAGTATCAGGCACCTGACGGGCTGCAGATGCTTCCCGTCTTGGATAATTCTGCGGTCAGATGAGTACCTAAGCCACCAATAGAATGCTTAATAAGAACAAGCAATTATAATAAAAATTATATCTCTGGAAGCAGGGGCAGAGTCTGGCCACCGAGCAGCCTGAATGAGTCTTTTGGCTGAGTTTCCTGCTTGCCGTTGCTCAGCATTTCGCAGTGCCCTAGAAAACTGAATTCTAAGATATATTTCTACAACTTACTCGAGATGTAGAGATACTGACCAAAGGACTTGGGTTCTGCTATTAGGTAAAAGGGAGAAGAGTAATATTATCAGAGCCCCACCCAGCAGGTGTTCTGCTGAGATGTGGGTATCTTCAGACATCATTGAGAGCGCTCGTCGCTTTTCCTTCTCCTGGCAGAGCAGGACGAGAAACAAGAAAAGAATTCATAGGTTCATTCATGCCCAGGGTTAATTGTGTTGACCTCACTACTGTTCTTTCTTACATTCTCTTCTTAATTGCTTTCCACGCCCATAAAAGGAGAGGAAAAAGCAAGGTAACAATAAAACCACCACAGTCCTCTGTGGCTGCACACTAGCTAATACTCTACAAGAACCTGCATGCAGCCAGGCAGCTTTCCTGGTCTGTGGTCACCTTCTATGACGGCTTTCCTGGTCTGTGGTCACCTTCTATGACGGCTTTCCTGGTCTGTGGTCACCTTCTATGACGGCTTTGCCGGCTGGACCACAGGCGCAGATACCCTGTGGTCCTCATCTCTGCCCCCGAGGTTCCAAGTTCAACATCTGACTTTTGTCTATTCCTTATAGGTGAGGGTGGGAGTGACCTGCTGGGTCAACAATTAAAACTATAGATGTAAGAAGGTGCACTTTTAATGCCGCTTTAAATACAAATAGCTGTAGTCTTACTGAAGAGATTAGAAATAAGATGGATGCCTCACCTGTCAATTAAAAAAAAAAAACCTCTGGCCTATAGGAAAGAGTAGAATAGAAGGTGGGAAATCCAGGAGGCAGAAGGAATTCTGGGACAGAGCTAGGCTTGGGAGAGTCACTGAGAAGCTATGACTAGAATTAATCTAATCTAGATTAGATTAGACTAGAATTAGTGCCTTTGGAGCAGGCACAGGAACTAGAAAAAGAGACTACTCCTATACTGAGATCAAAGGGCAGTGAAGAATTCATGAGACTGCGCATGAATGGCTATAACGGAGCCTGCAACTTAGAGCACACCCCTAACCCTGGACAACAGTCTCAAGGTCTCAGGTGTGGGTCCTCCACCAAGATGGTCCATCCTGGACTGTGGTGTGTTTGTTTTGGGCTGTGACACTCACCATCCTGCTCAGCCCTGAAGAGACGAGGCTGGAACGGGTTCTCTCCTCTCGCCCAGACCTGCCGCCAGAGAGCGGACAAACTGGTGCGCCCTGTGTGAAGACCTCTCCTCATCCCTCCTAATGGAAGAATGCTGACAGGCCAATCGGTCTGCAGGTGAGTGTACCCTCATACATTATGGGCATTTCTTACCTAGGTCTAGCCCCCCACTCATGTGTCAATATTATATGCTTAATTTTTTTTTGTCCTTTTCAGATGATTATCTGAGAGATCCAGAACACATCCCACAGGGTGATCATGATCACAGGAGACAAGCCCCTCACTGCATGCCATGTAGCTCAGGAGCTGCATGCACTTCATTGACGAGGCCAACACACTCATCTTACATCCTCCCTCAGAGAAAGGCCAGCCGTGTGAGTGGTGCTCCATCGATAGCAGCATTGTCCCTGTCCCTGACCCTGGGCTCCTCCCCTAGAGCGTGCGCTATGCCTCACAGGTGATGGCTTGGCTTACCTGCCGGCTGTGGACCTCCAGCAGCTGCTCTGCCTCATCCTTCATGGGCAGGTGTTTGCCTGTGTGGCCCCCAAACAAAAGAAATTTGCTATCACTAGCCTAAGTATGGAGACGGCACCAACGATGTGGGTGCCTTGAGGCAGGCTGACTTGAGATATAAATGGACTGTGTTGTCCCAAGACATGGCCAATAGCCCTCCCATTTGTCAGTACATATGCTATTTTTTCCTCTTTATCAATTGATCCAAATATCCTGTTTTACATCTGTATGTCTTATTTTGGGCTGCCCCAGTCTGCCTGAGCTTCAAGAGCTCACTGATAGGTGCCCCTCCATCTTACAAGATAATTTTCTGGTAACACCTGAAAAGGCCCAAAAGATCCCTCCATTCTGAATCTTGGGCTCTACATTATCCTTAGAGGCTGTTTCGCCCGTTAAGCCCCAGTTCAAGACTAGGATACATATACTCTCCCCCCGACGCCAAAAATGGCTGGGAGAAGTTAATTGGATGAGATCCTGGCTCCCCATATCTACTGAGGAGCTGACCTCCTTGTTTGATGTACTTAAACAAGGCGATCTGTCCACCTCCCTTACCCTGATACCTTGCCATCAACATATTTTAAGCAAGATTCAGTATGCCATAGATTCTGCCACCCTTAAGAGATAACACCCCCCTGCTGCCCCTCACCCTTTATGTTTTTCCTGGAGAAACGTAGTGTACTACTTGGTCAAGAGGGCAAGCCCATCCATTGGATTCACCTTTTAGTAGGAGGAGCCCCTCGAGTTTATTCTGTGGCTAACCAGCTTGCCAATTGCATTGTTAAGGGGAAAGATCTTTCCATTAGGCTCTTTAGAACAGAGCCTTCTGACCTCATTACCTCATTTAAAAACACAGATTTCCTTTGGTTATAGAGAAACAGGAGCCAGGTAGCTCTGGCCCTAGAGTGCTTTTCAGGGGAAATTGATTGCCACTTTGGACCATATAAGTGGATGAGTTCCTTTTCCAGACTTGAATGGAAGCCCCCCAGACTCTTTCTTTCTAGCCCCAACCCAAATGATCCCACTGTCTTTACTGATGGTGGGCACCTGGGGTCCTCCATTGTTGTTTCCCCCTCTTTCTCATCAGACAAAGGTCCATCGCCTATAGTCAGACCTCCAAGAAATTGAGGGGGTCTGCCCTATTTAAAGATTTGTTTGCAGTGGTTATAGCATTAGATATGACTTCTGAATACTTTAATTTGTTTTCTGACAGTCTCTATGTAGTAAACTTACTGCCTAATTTGGTAGAGGCTCATATTAGGCTTGATTCTAACACCATCAACACCCCCCCCCGATGATTTAGGCACATACCCTACTAAAACAACATCCTATTTTTCTCCAACACCTTTGTGGTTCCTATCCGTTGGAAACTGTCTGGCAGATCAACTTGCCTCAGGCTTACAATGCTGTACTGAGGTGTCTCAGTTCCACTCATTAACTCATGTCAACTGGAGGGGCCTAATACATAAATACCTCCAGGTCCTAATAGAAGACCTTAAGAAGATCATCTGCCCCTGTAGGTCTTGTCAGCCATTCTTACAGGTACCTACCCTCCAGCCTATGGGGAGTAATCCCAGGGGCTCCTCCCTAATACTCTTAGGCAACTCGATGTTACTCACTATTCCCCTTTTGGGAAGCTAAAATATATATATTTGTGACTGTTGATACCTTCTACCGTGCATGTTGGGCATCTGCCCACACTGGAGAAAACTCTAAACATGCTATTGGCCATATACTTCAATGTTTTGCCCTTCTCAGACTTCCAGATCAAAGTAAAACAGATAATGGGCCGTGTTTTACAAGCAAACCTTTTTCAGAGTTCCTCCAGATGTGGAAGATCTCCCACACTACAGGCATCCCTTACAACCCGAGAGGACAGCCCATTGTCGAAACACAAAAATCAAGCTTTAAAATCTCAGTTACAAAAACAGAAGGGGAAGTCTTCACCCCCACATGATCAGCTAAAAAAGGGCATTATTCACTTTAAATATTTTAAATTTTTCAAAAGAAAACCCTCAGTTGTCTCCATTTCAAAGACATTGGACCTCCTTCATCTCTTACAGCTCGATACGAGTCAGATGAAGGGACCCACTGACTGGAGCCTGGAGAGGACCAGACCTGCTCCTGACAGCCAGGAGGGGATTTGGCTACAAAGGACCAATCTGGATACTGGCCAGAGATATAAAGTATATGCCTCAACAAGAGGAGCACGACAATGACATTTCCAGGGAGTCCACCCTCCCTGAGACCCCCTCCCCCATGCTTCTCCCTCAGGAGGCCAAGATGATCAAGATGACCCTGCTGCTGACACGGATGCTGCTCCCTACTTTGACTGAGGGAGGATTTGGTGACCCCAAGGAGCACGAGAGATCTTCAAAAAACACAAAAATGCTGCTTCCATGCTAATTGATCTGGGATTGTCCAAAACAAGATAAAGAAGCTTCAGGAAGACCTATAAAGGAGATGAAGAGAGTTCCAAGACAATACCTTGTGGACTGGATTTCATGAACCTATTTCCTCCTTCTCCTTGGCCCCTTCCTTCTCCTTCGCTTGATTGTCAGGTCATGTGAGTTCAATAAGCTTACTCAATTTACCCATCAGAGGCTAGAGGTGGTCTGGCTTCACCAAGTTGAGATCCATTACCAAAGACTTGTCTCATCCAACCCAGGCTCTACGTATCCCTCTGCCTATGAGCACCCTTCCTCAGCTCTCCACCTGACCAACGATGGGTAAGATCTCTGATGTACTAAGACAACCTAAGACAGGTTGTGGAGCACCCTTGTTTTTGAGCCAGAGTGATACATGGTATATAGAGATGGATAAATTCCCCATGTGGGGGACAACATAAGACAAGGAGCCATGTAACCTGCTCATTACAAAAACAAAAGGGGAAGATGTTGGGCCCCATTTTGGCACAGGTTTTGGCCTTGAGGACAAACTCAATCCTGGCTCGAGTTTTGAGATGGGTCTCAGTCACTTCTGTATTGGGGTGACTCAGCGAGACCTGTTTAGCCCTGCCTCTGACCCTCCATAGCTGAGGCAGAGCTTTGCCATTGGCCCTGTCAGTCACTCCAGACCCTCCATCACCCTTCCCTACTTCCTACATCATCTTACCCCACCAAAAATCCCCCTCCCTGTTCCAAACTAATATAAGCGAGAGACTGATGCCATAGAGTTGAGTTCTTGCTTTGACAAGACTCCTGGCTCAGTGTGTTTCTTTTGGGCTGTCAACACTCACCATCTCACTCAGCCCTGGGGGGGTGGGGAGGGGAGAGACCCCAGTGGGACCGGGACCTCTCTCCTCTCACTTGGACCTGCTGGCAAGGAGCCAGCAAACATGGGGCATCATTTACAGACTTTTGATCCTGGTTCTTCCTCCTAGGCCCATGCTCTCAGAAATAAGACTCAGACTCAAAATATATTTACAAATACCATGGCTATGTAGCTAGGCTTTTCTCTGACTTAATCATAACTTATTATAACCCATTTACTCTAATCTATGTTCTTCCATGTGACTGATTACCTGTGCTCAGGTACCATTTGTCTATCTAGTCCCATTTTCCTGGTGAATCTCCCATGTCTGGCTCTATCCCAGAATTCCTTCTGCCTTCTGGATGTCCCACTTTCTATTCTACTCTTTCCTATAGGCCACAGGTTTTTTAATTGACAGGTGAGGCATCCATAGACTACACGAGAGACCTCTACAGAGGACCCTTCAGCAACCTGCTCAAATAACTCCAGCTCTTACTAAGCCTCTTGGGAGTCACCAGCCTATTACAGATGCAGGGTCGTCACCCTACAGTCTGAATCCCACTTCCTGCACACACACTCGCTTTTCCACATGGGGATCTACTTCTGACCCTCCTTGTCAATTCCTATCATATTTTCAGGATGACATTTATACCTTTGTCATGACTGTAGTCTTTGTCTACTTGCTTGCTGTGGACTGTCCCACTCATTCAAATGAGGCCAATGAGAATGGAGACCACGACTGGTTAGTTCTCTGATGAATGAGGAAGCAACCAGCCCAGCACATAGTTGGTTAGCTATTGCATTTGCAGAATAAGGTAATTCTAGATTTGCTCCTAGTCTACAAAAGTCAAGCAAACCTACAAGAATAAAGACCACTACACTCAAGTTCCTACAAGGTCAATGCAAATTCCCTGTATCCTATAGGTTCCTCTGAGTTGAAGAGGCTGGCCTGAAACTGTTTGTTACACATATCAACAATCTAAGTGATAACACAAAAGAATGGATGGCCTGTCTTTTACCAAAATTACTAATGTCTAAAGCCAGGCTAGAAAGGGAGAAGCCACATGCCCAAGACTAAGAAATGCAGTCACAGAGTAATGGTGTTCTGCAAGGCATGGGCTCTTAGTAGAAGCACAGACTGCATAGTCCAATGTGAGTATATGAAAAATGATCCACTTGGGAAGACAAAATGAGAGGGGCTAGACATACATTCGTACCTGGAAAGTCATCCAAGTATCTGAGGGGAACAAATTAGCCTTAGGCACGTGAATGTGCATACACTGTGGCTCAGAACTTCAAAGTTCACAATGAAATAATCTAAGAGGATAAATGGATCTGGCACCTGCTAGGCTTGTCTGAAGGAGGCCAGTGTTGTCACCAGACCTAATATCTCCACAGAAGAGTCCCTTGCAGTACCCACCATCAGCCATAAGCAGCATACCTTATATTGTCTCAGACCTCTAGATATATGTTGGTTATCTGGTCAGAGAATGGCTGGCTGCACAGGAACAGGCCATTTAGAAGCAACCAGGCAAAGTCAGTGAGCTGAGACCTGAATCAGAAGCTGGAGGCTCAGCACCCCGCTTCCTGTCAACAACAAAGGTCTTACTGGCATTCAGAGCCAGTTTCCTGCTCAAGTTAGCTGATAAAGTGAACGTTCATAAAGTGGGACCCACAATGAAAATACATGTTCTCACGCAAACGACAACATTTCAGTGGCTCCTTTAACAAGGCCTTTTGTCACTTACTGAAGATTTAAGTGCTGGAATTGCGAAGATCAGTGGATCTTGGTTTTGTTTCCTGGGTTGACAGGTCATAGAATGGAAAAAGAAGAAAGAGGAGGAGGAAGAGGAAGAGAAAACACAACAGTCCCTACACACAACTGTGGTTTGAAGGATAAGAATAGAAGACTGAGGGCAAGGGTCACTTAAAAAACATGGCTCAGCAGGACTCTGAACTTAATGGGCAAAGGCCCCAGTGCTCCCTGGTGCTTCTAACCCTAACACCCTGAGTTGCTCTGCCCTGTGGCATCTGTAGACCTGGAAGGCTACCATGAGAGTCCTTGGGCTCAATGCTGAGGATAGGACTTCTAAGACGAGCTGACAGAGTGACCCAGAGGAGGATATGCCTGATAGCCTGCCCTGCTTGCCCCCATGTAATGCAGAAGGCACAGAGAGGTGGGGCATCTAGGCAGGTATTTTCTCTGCAGATGCCAAGTGTTTGAGATGGCAGGTCTGGTCAGTCCACTTCTCTGCACAGGAGGCTCATTCCTGCTTCCCCGAATTAGAAGAGATCTACCAAAAGAAAGGGTGTGTCTATGGAAGAATACAGTTGGGTAGGTGAACAGCCAGAAAGCGTAGCGTAATCAAAATTATAGAATGGGGACCTACAAAGTGTCGTGTATAATACACAAGAAGGGAAGTGCTCGCATGTTACACCTATGACTTATGCAATATACACAGAAGGGAAGATCTCACATGTTACATACACCTATGTCCTACTTTATAGCTTTCCTAGTACAAACTGTTGGTTTGGAATGCATATGACAGTCACTGCTCAACTTGAACAGACAAACATAGCTCAATTTGAACTACTCCCAGGGAAAAGCCAGGTCCTTCCCTAGGGGATCCTGGGCTGTGCATATTCAGAAGCAAGGGGGTTTTCATGTCTGCTGCACTGTCCCTTCTCAGCCTCTCTGACAGTGGCATTCCCAGGCCAGCTAGCCAGAATCCTGCAGCTGGCACCAGTGAACTCTATAAAATGTCCTAGGTGCAAAGTCCAGTGGGCTACCTGGAGCCATTTCGGGAGGCTATGGGCGCTACCAAGCCAGCCAGCCAGCCACGACCAGGGACTACTTACCATGTATGAAGGGAAGGTCAGAACTCGCTTATGCTTGCCACAAGGCCACTGGGGGTCATCCAGGAGGTTTGGGTCATAGTCCATAAAGTCTCCCAGGTCACTTCCTGAACATCACAAGCAGAACGGTAATTAGGGGCCCTGAACTCTTGAGGCTGAGGCTGCTTGGAGAGCGCGGGGATACCCAGTAAGGTCAAGGTGGCTTCAGAGCCATTTGTCAGAGTCATCTACAAAATGCACCTACAAAAGACTGGTTCTTACCACTCTCATTTTTTTTTTCTATGTTAGCAAACTATGTATTCATTTCCCTGATCTGGAAGAACACAAAACTTCACACATGTGACCTGTTGGCACCCTGTAGGTCACAGGATGCAGCCAGCCCTACACCTGCCTGTTCTCTGAGGTTGTAGAGAAAATTGTATCATTCAGTGCCATGACCTGGACAAATGCCACATAGGCTACTGTCTGTGAATCATATTCCAAACATGGCAGCCTCAGTGAACACAGGTACGGTGGCTTTTGCAGGTGGTGGGAACATTAGGACAGGGGCTGGCTGACCTATGGAACTTTACCTTTGCTTGGAATTTCTGTGTGTGTGTGTGTGTGTGTGTGTGTGTGTGTGTGTGTGTGTGCATGAGTTTGTATGTTTGTGTGCCGGTGTACATGTGTGTGTGTGTGTAGATCAGAGGTTGATGCCAGATTTCTTTCTCAATCACAAGTGTTCACACTACATGCACAGAGCACATTCCTGTCCTTTACATGGATGCTAGGGTCATGTTTTCACGGTAAGCTCTTTGCTAGCCGTTTTCCTTGTCCTCACCGGGAATTTCTCTGGAAGAGTTTGTATCCTTGTACCTAAGTGTGGGCAAAGGCTGAGGCTGAGGGAGTGCTCACCCTACACTTCTGGACCCAGTGATATGGAAAGACGCAGAAGGCAGATGTAGCAGCAGAACACAGGTAAACAGGGGCTAAAAGGCTGAGACATTACCTCAGCTTTGGCTTTTCCACAAAAGTTTGCCCTGGGGCTGGTAACTGAGCAACCAATTATAGAGGTCTTCTCTGGTGTTCCTGCGTGTGTGCTTACGCATATGTGCATGCATGCATGAGCCTGTGTGGCCTGAGGTATACCCTACCCCCAACCTCACCTGCAGTCTGTCCTTGAACCGACACAACTGGAGACCCCATCTGCCCTGTAAGCGGAGGCACTCCCTGCCCTAAACCATCAAACCCCTCTGAGCCACAGTTACCTGCGTCAAGGCTCCCCTGGGTGCTGCCAGCCCGGCCCATGGAGAGGCTTCGGTGGCTCAGGCTCCGAAACTGGGAGAAGGAGGAGGTGGAGTCTATGGTATTTCTACGGGTTCCGAAGGCATTTGTGGGTAGAAGAAACTGGGTATAAGACACTGTCTGAAAGGGAGGAACACATACAGAGCAGTGGTTACGCCCAGGAGAGGCTGGGTTTGCATTCTGGACAAGCCCTGTTTCTACTCTAAGATTAGGCTTGCTTTTTGAAAAAACATGCAATTCTAAGTCCAATGGTGTTGGAAAATGCAGCTTGTTTGGTATCCGCTTGTGCCAAATATGTGCTACATTCATACCCGGCCTCACCTGAGCAGACTCCAGACTATGCACACTGTAACTGACCCATCTGCTTTAACTATGCCTGGCAGGTGGCAAAATGTCAGGCGACAAGGTGCTGCCTCAAAATGTGCTGGAAGGCTGAGTCATGCATGAGGTTCATGATGGGCTTCATCTCATAATCCAAAAGAGGGATTCAGGAACACCCGGGGCCTCAGGAATCTCTGATAACGGCTGAAGGCACCTATTCACGCTTCCCCAAGGTACTGATCACGACTCAACTCCATCCCAGAATTCCTCATTCTAGGTGAGCATCCACCCTTTAGAAGGAAGGTGCCGCGGTGAGCACAGTTCTCTTCACGTGCCCCAGGAAAACACCTTGTATGCACCCCGCATGCAGCTTGAACTAGGGAACATGCCACAAGGGATGCCCTTGGGGTAAGGAGCTCACCTGCAGGCACACTACTCTGGGACAGTTTCCCCATAGAAGCACAGGCTTGGGGGGTTTATGGAGCCTCCCTATACCCAGTACCAGAAAGTCCAGTTCATCTTTAAAAGGTTGTCCCTTGGACTTCAACTTAGCTCACTGTATTGTGGATACAGGAGGGATGTGAGGGCTTAGTGGTCACTGTGTGAGGCTGAGGAGCCCTGGGCTTCTTGGGATCATGAGAAGCCAAAAAGTTTACTGAGACCTCTAGTTCATAGACATACAAAGCATCGCTCGATCCTGGAATGTGCTTTCATGAGTGTGTGAGTATTCCACAAACAGCTGTAGACAGTGTTAGCAAAGAAATACACGTACCTGTGGACCCGCTGCCATGTTTCCTCCCAGTTACTGGCTCAGCAGGTTTCTGTCTACACACTGGCAGAGCTGGGTGACAAGGCACAGTACACCTGGGAATCGGCCCCAACTTGCCCCAGCCATGCAAGTCGGTCTTATGGTCTAGCTCTCTGTCTTTGCACTCTGGGCCTTGAGGCATCTGCAGCCCCAGAACTTGGAAACCTTACCTTCCCATCGGCACCCAGTTCCACACCTTCAAGGCCAATGATCTCCTTCAGGCTCATGGCCCCTGCTGATTGTCTCCCTCCATCCAACTTCAGGTCCCTGGAAAGGGCAAGCCAAGAGAAAAATGTTTTTGTGTGTTTCCCAAAGAATAGCAATTACTGCATGGCACAGTCACACTGATAAAATGACCTAAAATGACCCATGTGGTGGGGTGATCATTCGCCTCTCCTTGGAGGTTGCTGGAGGTGTTCCTGGGAGCATGTCTCTGTATTTCCCTCTCCCTCTCCCTCCACCATTTTCCTGTAAGTGAAATCCAAACAAACAGGAAAGTGAGGAGAAGGTGGGGCTTGGACTCAGCATGGCCCCTGTGTTTTTAGACACAGCCAGGGGCAGGGGTGGGGGGGTTATATATTTCCTGAGTGCTGGCTTCTTTTCGAAGTTGCTCCTTGCCACTCTTCTGTATCATCCAGGACAGATCAAAGTCTTCAGCAGCTGCCAGGTGCTTGCTGATAATGGAAAGATCAACACCTTGGCCAGGTGCTTGCTTATAATGGAAAGATCAACACCTTTGACAGTGAGGCTCTCTCATCAAAGGGATCCCCAGGAAGCACAATAAGCATGTTGACAGCCCCTTGGGTGCAGCTTCTAACACCTTTCGCTACTATTCTTTCTGTTCCTTAAGACAGTGCCACAGGTAGAAATTACCATTAGCCCATTTTACAGAGGAGGAAATCGAGGCTTGTCAAAGGTTGTGGGGAGTGTTTTTATATTTAGTGCTCTTCGTAACACATGGAACCACCCTGGAGAAGCAAGATGCGACGGTATCCACGTGTAACTGTGTCAAAGGCTGAGAGTTCCCCCCAGAGTCACCCTGTGCCATTCTGATTAGCTACTACAGGCTGGATCCTATGTCCAGGCACTGTATTAGGGAGTGCGGGATAAAAGAGGGCAGCCATGTTTGGGTACTGCCTTCCAGCTCTGTCTCTAATACCCAGTGCTTGCCTTTCTGGAACACCACTTTAGACGGACGGCAAGCTCATCTTGGGACCTGGTTGGAGATTCCATAACCAGAGACTGAGAACTTGAGCAAGAGAAAAGTCATGTGGAAAGGTCAAAGGTAACCCAGGAAAGAGAGAGAAAGGAAGGGTTGGGGAGTGGCAAGTGGGGGAGGGATAGGAAAGAATGCCACTGTCAACACAGCGAGTATCTCCAGCTCCACGGAGCCCTGCTTTGATCTATGGGTATGCCAAGGATGGCCCGGCTCCTGTGAATGCAGAGTCTGATTTGGGACAGTCCTCGAAATCAACACACAGACAGACCTTCTGCTCCCAGAAGCACTACAGTTTGGAAGCCATTTTCTCGAGAAGACACGGTTGATTGTGCTCAAAATGACATCAAAGTCACATAGGACAACAGTGAACAATTCTCCGAACTCTCGGCTTGTAGAGTCTCCCCCTCCTCCCTCCCTCCTTCCAAAGAACATTATAAATCAGTACTTCCTGAAGATACTCCCTGTGGATGTAATTCCCAGTGTCAAACTTACACCCCATGTTTGGGAGCATAACACTGCCAGACCCAAATTTGTAAGGAGGAGGCACAAGCCATCCAAGTGATGTTAGAACACCCAGAATGTTCTAAGCAAGAGTACTACTTCAGTATGTATCTAAGTCCTTCTATGTTGTCCCCTTAAGAGCTGGGCTGTCCAGGATTATATATGTTGCTTTTCGAAGATGCTGTGCCAACTTTAAACCTGCTCCTAGGAAGACCCAGCATGATAGAGAGAGAGAAAGCAGAGTCTACAAAGGCCACTGGGGCCCCTGGAACTAGCCAATCCCAACAATAAC
>JADRCD010185990.1:0-11694 GCA_019843815.1 Montemys delectorum | reverse complement strand
GAAGGTGTATATAGATTGTACAATGTTGGACCTATTTCTCCAATTACCAAATTAGAGAGACCATTGGATGACAATCAACAAATTTCTAATTCCTCATATTTTTCGATTTCAGTTGTTTAGGATATGTTGGTAATGTTAATTTTCATATTAAGATATTAAGAAAAGGTAATTGTCATTTCCTGTTTTTGTTGTATGAGGTGGAATTAGATTTGTGTGAATTTGTTGAAAGATTACTTTCTTGCTTCTTCTGGGGTGCAGTTTTGCTCCTTATGTTGATATTTTCCATCTATTATCCTTTGTAGGGCTGGCTTTGTGGAAAGATATTGTGTAAATTTTGTTTTGTCATGGAATATCTTGCTTTCTCCATCTATGGTAATTGAGAGATTTGCTGAGTATAGTAGCCTGGGCTGGCATTTGTGTTCTTGTAGGGTCTGTATGACATCTGCCCAGGATCTTCTAGCTTTCATAGTCTTTGGTGAGAAGTCTGCCATAATTCTGATAGGCCTGCCTTTATATGTTACTTGCCTTTTTTCCCTTACTGCTTTTAAAAATCTTTCTTTGTTTAGTCCATTTGATATTTTTATTATTATGTGATGGGAGGAATTTCTTTTCTGGTCTAGTCTATTTGGAGTTCTGTAGGCTTCTTGTATGTTCATGGACATGTCTTTCTTTAGGTTAGGAAAGTTTTCTTCTACAATTTTGTTGAAGATATTTGCTGGCCCATTACATTGGGAATCTTCACTCTCTTCTATACCTATTATCCTTAGGTTTGGTCTTCTCATTGCATCCTGGATTTCCTGGATGTTTTGGGTTAGGAGCTTTTTGCTTTTTGCATTTTCTTTGACTGTTGTGTCAATGTTTTCTATGGTATCTTCTGCCCCTGAGATTCTCTCTTCTATCTCTTGTATTCTGTTGGTGATGCTTGCATCTATGTTTCCTGACTTTTTTCCTAAGATTTCTGACTCCAGGGTTGTCTCCTTTTGTGATTTCTTTATTGTTTCTATTTCCATTTTTAGATTCTGGATGGTTTTGCTCATTTCCTTCACCTGTTTGATTGTGTTTTCCTGTAGTTCTTTAAGAGATTTTTGTGTTTCCTCTTTAAGAGCTTCTAGCTCTTTACCTGTGTTCTCCTATATTTCTTTGAGAGTGCTATTTATGTCTTTCTTAAGGTCCTGTAACATCGTCTTTATAAGTGATTTTATATCTGAATCTTGAGTTTCTGGTGTTATGGTGTGTACAGGACTGGCTATGGTGGGAGAATTGGGTTCTGATATCCCAAGTGACCTTGATTTGTGTTTATTTTCTTATGCTTCCCTCACCCACACCCCCCGGCCATCTGGTTATCTCTAGGGCTACCTGCCTTGCTAATTTTGACTGGAGTCACTCCTTCCTGTGATCCTTGATCCTTGTTGTATCAGAACTCCTCAGACTCAGGCAGTCTCTGTGACCCTGTGATTTTGGGATCCTGTGACCTTGGGCTTGTTAGAGCACCTGGGAGTGCAGCAGTTTCCTCTGGGTGTTGTGACTGGCTATAGAGCTTGTACCCAAGGTCCGCTCAGGACACCAGCCCAGAGAGACTGGAAGGAACCCGAGCCACTTTGCTGGCAGAGTTCCTGTGTGCCTGGTTTGACAGGTCCCAGTTACTCCTGGTGTTGGGACAGATGTTGGGTCCCCCTCACCTCTGATCCTGAGAGTTTCAGAGCTCCTGGGAGTGGAGCTTTCTCTGGGTGTTGTGAGACTGGCTGCAGAGCTTGTGCCCAAGGTCTGCTCAGGACACCAGCCCAGAGAGACCGGACTATTTATTTTCTTAAAGATTTATTTTATTTATTTTATGTGTATGAGTACACTATAGTTGTACAGATGGCCATGAGCCATCATCATGTGTGTGGCTGCTGGAAATTGAACTCAGGACCTCTGTTAGCCCTGCTTGCTCCAGAGTAATTCACTGTAGCTGTCTTCAGATGCACCAGAAGAGGGTGTCAGAACTCATTATAGGTGGCTGTGAGCCACCATGTGGTTGCTGGGATCTGAACTCAGGACCTTCGGAAGAACACTCAGTGCTCTTACCCACTGAGCCATCTCACCAGCCCGAGGTCCCATTTATTAATGGTTGATCTTAGTGCTGGTGTTATTGGTGTTCTGTTCAGAAAGTTGTCTACAGTGCCAATGTTCATGGCTATTTCTCACTTTCCCTTCTACCAGGTTTGGTGTATTTAGTTTTATGTTGCGATCTTTGATTCACTTGAACTTGAAATATATGCAAGTTGATAAATATGGATGTATTTGCATTATTCTACATGCAGACATCCAGTTAGACCACCACCATTTATTGCAGATGCTTTCTCTTATTCATTGTGTATTTCTGACTTCTTTATAAAAAATGAGGTGTTTATAGGTATGTAGATTTATGTCTGTGTCTTCGTCTGGATACAGTTGATCCATGTGTCTGGTTTTATACCAATACCATGCTGTTTTTATTACTATAGCTCTGTAGTACAGCTTGAAATCAGAAACACAGTGCTATCTCTGGAGGTTTTTTATTGTACAGGACAGTATTAGCTGTCATGGGATGTTTGTTTTTCCAAATGAAATTGAGCATTCTACTTTAAAGTTCTGTAAAGAATTGTGTTGGAATTTTAATGGGGGTTGCATTGAATCAGTAGATTGCTTTTGGTAGCACAGCCATTTTTGCTATGTTAATCCTACTGATCCTTGAGTATGGGAAGTATTTCCATCTTCTGATGTCTTTTTTTTTTTTCTTTATAAAAAGTCTTTCACTTGCTTAGGGTTAACCCAAGGTATTTTATATTGTTTGTTGATATTGTGAAGAGTATTGTTCTCCTGATTTCTTTCTCAGTTCATTTGTCATTTGTAATTAGGAGGGTTGCTGATTTTTTTTTTAACTCCATACTTTATTCAGATTTACTGTTCAGTGACTTTCTGTTCCAAGATCTCATTCAAATGCCACACTTGGGGATGCCATGGCCCCTTGACTAAGTTCAGATTTTTGTTTTTCATTCCTTTTGAGTTTTAGGGTATGGTGTTTGTACAATGTCCACTAGGACTTATCTGATGTTTAGTTCATGTTCACAAGGAATTATATTTGAGAAAGGTAAATACCCTTCTGCTGTAGCAGAGCAAATATCAACACAGGAACATGGCTGTTGCTAAGGCTGGCAGGGTACCTGCTAGTGCAATGCTCACTTTCCTCCTTTCTACTGCTATATTCTAATGTGCATCTGACTTAGGGTATGTGAACTTATTGTTGCCCATAATTCATTTTTTAGTATGGACTCAAATTATCACTTCATGTCATACTTGCAGAAGCCTGGCTACCTGACTAGGACCCTTGGAAGCTCTGGTAGGAGAGAAGTGACTCCCAAGGGTTGTTCTCTAATCTCTAATGGAGGCACCTTGAAATGCATGCATGAACACATACATACACTAGTAACAATTATAAAAAGCAATTGTAATTGACTTCTCACAAGTCACGGAACAATGAAATGTTAATAAAATTTATAACAAAACACTTAAAGAGATTTTGTGCAGAAAATATCATTAAAATGTTTGCATAATTATAAGTTTAACATTTCCTCACTATTTTTGGAAGTATTACAGGCAAATTAGACTAAAGATAAACCGATTTTACAACAATTAATAATACAAAACAAAACAAAACAAAACAAAAAACAAAAAAAGAAAACCTTTCTTTTTGTCTCATGCCAGGTATCAGTTAAATGA
The DNA here is from genome assembly GCA_019843815.1 of Montemys delectorum. NCBI lineage: Eukaryota > Metazoa > Chordata > Mammalia > Rodentia > Muridae > Montemys > Montemys delectorum. Next base: position 7,953 of record JADRCD010185990.1, on the reverse strand, counting down.
CCTTTAAGAATTAAAACAACCTGAATTTTCTGCTTTACTAATGAGTGTCCAAATTCAACACATCTGAGTGCACTTAGGTGTAGAGTATCCCATAAGGTCACTATGTTCTTACGTCCATTAGTCTGATTCATGATTTCAATTACCTACCAGCATTTTCATGTAATTAAAAAAAAATCAGTAACAGTGCCAAATAGTCTTAAATTTTATAAGCATGCTTTTGATTCACTTTCTAAGGGATTATGGAATCATTTTATATAAGTAGATATGAGATAATGCCTGCTTTATTACAAATCAGAAGTTCAAAATACTTTTAAGTATTTTCAACTTAGCAGCTAGAGTATGCTTGTAAAGTGGGATTGTTTCATAGGGAATTCAGGAATTATCTTTTGGCCTGTGTTTAGATTTTACTGATGAAGCATGAGACAGCATGGTCTAAAAGTGTGTTCATGGGTTCCTTACAAAGTAGCCAAGTTTCTGCAAAAGCCACCTTGCTGTAAAGTTTTTCAGAATTAAGAATGTATACAAAGATCTTTTTACCTTTGAATCCCAAACAATCCTCAACAAATCTAACACATAAAGAAAAAAAAACAAGTATGTACATGTGTACAGTCTTAAGATTTTCATTCTGATACTAATTAGTTTCTATCTAGCTGAACTTTGCCACATATACCAAATTTGTGGTTGAAATTGGCTTTAGCTATGAAAATTATATACAAGGAAATTTGGGGTGTTGCAGTACTTGGTTGCAAATAATTTGCCATCTGGTGTTGGGTCAGAAAATGCAATTTCATTAGTGCTGAGGAAACAGCCAAACACGAAGCAATTCCTGACAGTGTCAACCAGTCGTCTTGCAATGCGTTTTCTTCTAGTTAGTCTGAAGACCCAGATTCTACTTATTCCACAAATTGCAGGTTCTGGCACATCTGAACACCGCCAAGCTCTAGAACATTCTTTATTGGCACCTGGTTCTGACAGGACATGAAAGGCCTATTTGATGGGTTCCGCAATTAAACATCCAACTACTCTCTTTTTATCAATAAAGAGGAAGGTTTTGGTTTTGTTTGGACACATAGGAACCACCTGCTGGAAACCCAATTCCAGATCCACAAGTTCTTGGACATCTTCTACCTTTTTGATAGCATAACTTGGATCACGTGGCAGGACCAACACAATCTTCCCATCCCAAAACTCTGCCACTACTCGTTCTCTTTTCCAGCTCATGTATTTAATTCCTTCCAGAAATCGGTGGTGATGTTGGAGATGTTGTATTTCATCTTCAGGGTTGGAAGCAGTATAGATCATGCCACATAGTCGTCCCAAAATGTTTCTGACCTGCATCAATGACGAACTGGTCTTTTCCTTTATTTGTATCTCTGGAATTAGTATTTTTCTGTACGTTTGTCTGTTTCAAGAGATTAGTGGTGGATCCCACAGAAGACGGTTCTTCAGGTAGAGACCTTTTTGTGCTCACTGAAGAAACACTAAAGATAGGATAGACAGACTCTGCTGGAGAAGTTGTCTTGTTCTCATCAAGTGAATTCTCTGAAGGAAAATGAAGTTTATCAAGTTTACATTCCTTTGAAGAAACTACTGCACCTGAGGGATTCTTCCTCAGTTTCTCTTCATTTTTACTTCTTGCATCCTGTAGCTCGACATTGGATTTCTCATCCACTAACAAGGACTTTGATACTTGCTTTGCCTCTGGAGCATCTTCAGTGACCTCTGGTGGCTTATCTCCCAGAGGTAACTTTTTAAGAGTTTCTTTTCCTAACAAAAAATGCTGCTCCGCCTTGAAGTGTAGCTTGTGGTTTTATTTTCTGGCTTAGAACCCGAGGAGGAGAATTTGGACGATTTCCTGCTGGAAAACCACTGTTCTCTTTGTCCACAACTGGCTTATAGATCACTTGACTTGGTTTGGAATTTTTCAGCCTTCTTGATATAGACTTGATGTGCTTAGAATTTGGTTGATATTTAGCTGTTAAACTCTTCTGTTTTTTTTTTTTTTTAATCTTCTTGGTACAGATTGGTTTTCTCTGAATATTTTCGGTCACACTGGGAAAAGGTTTGTCTCCATTTTTAGTTGCTAGACAAACAGATCTATACTCCCTTATCAACTTCCTCTCCAGTGGGTTGAGATAGCATTTATTTTTATTGTAGAAAGATACAGTGGGCACTGCTGGTTTAAATAATGAGCTGTGGCTTGCAAATGACAGCCTATTATTTTCAGTTGTTTTGAATGGACTTGAAGTGAAATGACATTGGTGGGGGCAAGACTTGTCTTCCTTCTGAACACTGCTTTGGCAATTATGTTTCTTATTAGGTGATGGAAATAGATTTTCAGGAAATCTTAAATTTAATTTGCTTGATGAACTATCTGTTAATAGGCTGTCTTCATCGGCGGCGGCAGCATGCAGTGTATACCGCTTCCTCTTCCCTGGAGTAAAAGTTGCCGTCATCTTAACTAAATTCTTCCGTTCCGTTCCTCAGTCTCCTTCTAGACCCGAGTCCACGGCTGGGCTGCGGGCGGGGCGAGGGGAGGGAACCCACGGAAAGACCCCTCTGCACCTCAGGAAGCAGACAGCTCTGCTCGCTCACGGGAGCCCGGAGATCTGCCGCTAATTTTTTTTTTTTTTTAACTTAATCTTACATCCAGACACTTTGCTAAAAGACTTTATCATCTGTAGAAGTTCCCTGGTTAAAAAAAAAAAATTGAGGTCTCTCATATCATCTGCAAATAAGAACACTTTCACTTCTTCCTTTCCAATTTGTATCCCTTTGATCTCCTTCAGTTTTCTGTTGCTCCATATCTATTGAGTAGATATGGAAATAATAGACAGCCTTGCCTTGTTCCTGACTTTAATGAAGTTGCTTTGAGTATCTCTTCATTTAATTTGATGTTGGCTTTATAGGCTTACTATAAATTGCCTTAGTTTCTTTGGATATGCCCCTTGTATCTTTAATCTTGCCAAGACTCTTATCATAAAGATTTTGTTGTTGTTGTTTGTTTTGTGTTTGTGTTTTGTTTTGTTTGGAAGAAAAGATTTATTTAGCTTATGGTTCCAAATCACAGGAAGGGAAGGCAGGAATTCAAAGCAGGAGCTTGAAGCAGTAACCAATGAAGAATTACTTCTTCCTGGCTTCATTTCCAAGGCTTGCTCGGCTACTTTTCTTATACTGCCTAGAACCACTGGCCTAGGAATGGCATTGCCCACAGTGGACTCCTCTCTAGCACCAATCATTATTCAAGAAAATGTACCCACAGTTTCCTATAGGCTAATCTGATGGAGACAATTCCTAGGTTGAGAATTCCTCTTTCTAAGTGAGCCCAGTTTTTGTAAAGCTTACAATAAACTGACCAGCACAGATAGTTGGCATAGTATCCTGAAGTTTTTATCATGAATTTTTCAAAGGCTTTTTCAACATCCAATGAGATCATGTTATTTTTTCTTTCATTTTCTTTTTTTTTCCTTTTTTTTTTTCCTGTTTGAACTTAAACATGTAATTTAGGGGAACAAGGCTGTAGCTTGGGAAGGGCCCCATGGGTACTCCAAGACGGCCAGCCTGATTATGGAGGGGGATCTATACATCTGGGATGGGCCCTTGAATCTTGTGGGTAGGATGAAAAAGCTCGGTCATGAGGGATCACTGGGTCCTCCAGGGTCCAGATGGGTGGTCCTCACAGGTACAGCCAGGAAATCAAGGGGTTAGGGAGCAGATTCAATGACATTGTTAAGGTAAGTCCAGAAGAGGAGGTCACTGGATGCCAGGCAAGGGCTGGTCATGGTTGGAAGTCATACTGATGTTCAAACCCTCTTGCCTTCCTAAATTTTCCAGGGAATGCTTTTTCTACACAACGGGGCCATTTGTTCCCATGGGAATCTGAAGTCATCCAACTCTTCCACACAGAGATCATTGAGCGTGTGACTCGGGGGGAGCAGCCCCCATTCCGATCCTCCATGAATCTGCAGAGCCACCTAGAGGAGCTGGGGCAACTGATGCAGCAGTGCTGGGCAGAGGACCCACAGGAGCGGCCACCCTTTCAGCAGATCCGCCTGGCGCTGAATGTGGGCACTGCCAGGCAGGACCAGTCATCTCATCTCATCTGCCCCAGGGAGAACAACAGCAGCATCCTGGACAACCTGCTGTCACGCATGGAACAGTATGCCAACAACCTGGAGGAAATGGTGGTGTCAGGACTTCCAGTGCGGAATGGACAGCTCCATGCCCGAGAGGTGGCCCGAATGGCACTTGCACTGCTGGATGCTGTACGCTCCTTTCGCATCTGCCATAGGCCCCCTCATTTTCTCTATGTAGTGGATTCCATTGCTTGATTTTCATATGTTGAACCATCCCTGCGTCTCTGGGATGAAGCCTACTTGATTTTGGTAGATGATTTTTTTTTTTTTTTTGATGCGTATTTTAGTTTGGTTTGTGTTTTGTTAAATATTTTCACATCTATGTTTATAAGGTATATTTGTTTGTAATTCTCTTTTTCTTTTTTGAAATCTTCATGTGTTTTGTGTACCAGTGTGACTATGCTCTTATAAATGAATTTGGCAATGTTCCTTGTTTTTCTATTTTGTAAGGATAAAATAAGGTGTATTGGCATTAATTCTTTAACAATCTGGTAGAATTCTGAGCTAAAACCATCTGTCCCTGGGATTTTATTTTTTTTGGTTGGGGGATATAAATGACTTTTTCTGTTCCTTTAAGGGTTATCAGTCTATTTATGTTGCTTATTTGATCTAAATTTAAGCTTACCTCCCTACCACCAGAACTAAAGATCAAACCCAGGGCCTTGCATTTGTTAAGCAACTGTTCTTCCACTGAGGTAAATCCACAATCACTTGATTTAACTTTAGTAAGTGGTATCTGTAAAGTATAGTCTCCATTTCTTTTAGATTTTCAGTTTTGCAGAATACAGGCTTTTAAACTATAACCTAATGATGATTCTTTGGATTTCTTCGGAGTCTGTTCTTTTGTCCCCATTTTCATTTTTGATTTTGTTAATATGGATATTTCTCCCTTCTTTTTATTTAATTTGGATAAGAGTCTATCTTGTTAATTTTCTCAAAGAAGCAACACTTTATTTTATTGATTCTTTGTACTGTTCATTTTGTTTCTATTTTATTGATTTCAGCCCTCAGTTTAATTATTTTCTGCAGTCTATTCTTGGGTATGCTTACTTCTTTTTTGTTCTAGAGCTTTTTACATGCTGTTAAGTTGCTAGTATGGTGGAAGGCAGGAACTTTCTCCTCCAAATTATGTTCTGACCCCCAACATGTGATGCATGTGTGCACACAGCCAGAAAACAAATGTGATGAAAAGTTTAGCTTTTGTTTTGTTATTTTGTTTTTGTTTTAAAAAACATACCTCAAAATAAAAGTGAAATAACAGTAAATGTTGGGAAACAGATTTTGACCTAGAGGCAAAGATGGCAACTTGAGGTCATGATTGACTCTGCACAGAAATGTACACATGCTGAAATCCATTCCAATTAGGAGAAACAGAACTGCTCAAGGCAGACATCAGCCAGTAGAACAATCCAGCCTTTTGTATATACCAGCAGGTGCCAACCAGTGTTCCTAATAACATCAGTGTTTATTCCTCAGTTATTGGTTTGTTTGTGGTTCTCACACTGGCCTCCTATTGTTCCCCAGAGGCAAATTTCTTATACTTTTCTCAACCCATCTATATATATTTTAATATTATGCATTCATGACAGTGTTTGATCCTTTCTAAGAGGTGATAATATACACATAAAACTGTCACAAAAAATTTTCATAGATGAGTGAGGGCATTATGCTTGAGGTTACAATCATACCAGATGTTGTCAACATGCAGTATGTGTATGAAACAAAGCTCAGGAGACACTAACAATACCAACTTTTTTCAATCATACATACATTATTTTCTTTTACTTATCGTTTACGAAAAATTAGGACTAAGAAAGATTTCTATCTTAGTTAGGTTTTTGCTGCTGTGAACAGACACCATGACCAAGACAACTCTTATAAGGACAACATCTAATTGGGGCTGGCTTACATGTTTAGAGTTTGAGTCTATTATCATCAAGGTGGGAGCATGGCAGCATCCAGGCAGGCATGGTGCATGAGGAGCTGAGAGTTCTACATCTTTATCTTAAGGCTGCGAGCAGAATACTGGCTTCCAGGCAGCTAGGACTAGGGTATTAACACCCATACCCACAGTGACACACCTACTCCAACAAGGCCGCACCTCCTAACAGTGCCAGTACCTGGACCAAGAATACAAACTATTACCATGACAGAGGAAAGAAGAAAGATGATGATAATAGGAAATTGGGAAGGAGTTGAAGGACTGCATAGCATCAAGCAGTGGCAATTTGCCTGGACTTCTCTATTCTTTTAAGCCCTGAGGCTAGTGTCAGTAGTTCGGTGGAAAAAAAAAAAGCCTTTCTCTCTACTGCATCACTTTCTACTTAGGATAAGCCACTTCATCTGATCTTTCTGTGATCTGTGATTATTTTTGCTCCAACTTGTCATGCTTTTGTTATCACTGCATTTATCTTCCTATATGCTACTGGCGTTTATGATATCTGTTTGCATACCTGACCAGAGGTCCTAGATCTCCTGTGTAGTAGGCAGAATTATTCTATTCCTCTAATCACTCCACACACCTGTGAATATACTACCTTATACAGTGAAGCTAGATTAAAATTGCAGATCGAATTGACCTTGATGCAGCTATTCTACAGTGGAGGAAATTATGCTTAGTTATCAAAATTGCCCAAGTATAGCCATGAGGGTTTCTATCAGCATAGTAGCGAGTCATAGGAGGATGTCACAGTGATGTCTTGCATTGAATTTGTGGCTTTGAAGACGGATGGTAGACATTATAGATCAAGAAATGTTGGATGCCTCTGAAAGGCAGGAAATCCTAGGACTGTCCACCCTAGGATTGATAAATGGGATGTCGTCTAGCCAATGTCTCAGTTTTAACTTTGTGAAATCAGAGTCAGTGTTTTAATGGGTAGACTTGTGAAATAATAAGATTGTGGTTTTGTACTTCTGAACCTAGGGCTCAAGGAACATTGCAACAGATGGGATGCAAATATTCTAAGAGCCATTGGATCATGGATCATGGGGTTTGTTATGAGATCCTGTATCCTAGTAACATCAGAAATTACAACCATGAAGTCTTACTATGACAGCCTATACATGAGCTGAACGAAGATAACATCAATATTAAACTTAACAGAGAAAAGCACATGTAACTTCAACCCCACACAGTGTACAACAGGCAACTGAGGAAAGCTGGGGAAGGGAGAGCTGTCCCTCCCTAGGAAGAAGACATCAATTTGTTGTCCAGTGCCACATGGTTGGCCTTGAAACCATACAGACAGATAGCATTGAATGTACGGAATAGGTAATATTTAGGAATATGAAGTAGTATAAATTATTAGCTATTGATGTATTGACTTATTTAGAGATGTATTTAAAGCACTGACTGTATTTCCTATTTGCTAAGCATGACTTCACTTGCTACCTAGAATAGAATTATCTAAAGAAATAGCTGAAACGATGGGTTATTGCCCTTTACCTGCTGACTGTCATGTATGCTTCTGCAAAATTTGCCTTGCTTGTGTGCACCACCTTGAGGTTTTAGAGAATACAGTGAGAATGAAAACCAGATCTGGGACCGAGAACTTTCTGGAGCTATCCTGGCTTTGGTAAACCAAGGGATACATCTCATTGTTGTTGGAGTACTTATGCAGAAACATTCCCACAGCAACAACCAATATATACATATACGTGCTCCCCAGGACTCACACATCACAGTCTTATGGTGGACATAAGTTAGACCTCTCAGAATTTTGGAGAAAATAAAGAGTCTCCTGATACAGAAATCTAGATCTAAAAAGATATTTGACAACATTTAAAACATCATTGTATTGCAGGCAGGTGAACAGAT
>JADRCD010185988.1:0-21387 GCA_019843815.1 Montemys delectorum | reverse complement strand
AAGAGAAGAGAAGAGAAGAGAAGAGAAGAGAAGAGAAGAGAAGAGAAAGAAAGGAAAAGAAAGAAAAAAATGTGAACGCAATTTTAATTAGCAGAGCTCACAGGCTCCCTGAATAATCTAAAAGAGAATTTTCTGGATGCGGTCTTTACATTTTTAGGTGAAACATGGCGTCTTTGCTGCAGTGTCTGCAGATCCCAGTGTCCGTTGTCGTCACAACATAGCTGCTGGAAGAGCAACTGTGTTAATGAAGGCTTCTGGGATTTATGCTGTGGCTCCTTTCATGTGAGCTGTAGAGGCCGAGGCAACAGCGTGTTCCCTTGAGGGGGAAATGGAGCAGCAAGGAGTGAAGCCCTGATCAGACTGAAGCCAATCATGGGTCAGAACCTTGTCATTAACCACATGGGCTCAGTACCCCCACATGTGAGAGCATCAGCACTCAGTACTCCCACACAGAGCATCAGGACTCTCTTGTGCATTGCCCTGGTGCTGTTTGTGTTTTGATACTCATTCTGTTTCCTGAAGAGGTCTGTCCCCAACAAGGAGTGGACCATGTACTCAGGCGACTCCATGTGAACCTTCTCCCCATTTTAACTGATCAAATAAAGCTTGTGATTGGGCAGTGGAAGAGAAAGGTGGGTCTGGAAGTGTTAGAGAAGGAGAGAGAAGAAGGAGGAACCAGGACAACGAGATGGAGTGATGGAGAGAGAGGAAAACGGAGGACGACGAGGCGGAAGGAAGGTGGAGCAGAACCACTTCGAAGAGCAAGGGATCTCATAGCTGGGGAATAGAGTAGGGTAGTGGTGTATCTGCCCAGTCTAGGCGTGCAGCTTATAAATACTACAGCTGAGTTCTGTGTTCTTTGTATGGGCATATTAGGGCTGGAGATTTACTGATACAAATCTGGCTGGTATTAAATATTAAGGCTGTCTGGTATTTTCCATTGTTGGACAAGAGAGAGAACAAAACTGCGGAGCAGTCATTGGCAGTTGGTGTAGCCAACCTCCAGGGTGGTCAGTCTGGAAAGCGAGCAAGCAGGACGGAAGTATGGCATGATCTCAGAGCTAAGTCGCGAGGAGCTATGGCATCTGGCAAGGAGACCAGGCAAAGGGAAGCGTGCTTTTTAAAACTGCATGCAAGAGGACTCAGTACCCCGACACGCTGAGAGTATCAGGATGGTGAGTAAGAGGAGAAGCAGTAGCTATTCTCAGAAAGGAGTATGGAACACGGCACTGATCTAACCAGAGAAATCTGTGCCTTAGCAACATCATGGGTCAGAAATGGTAGGCTAGCCGGATCAGGAGGAATGAAACGGTTATATCCTAGAGTCAACTGCAGTACACCAGACTGCTCAAACACACCCATATGATACTAAATCTCTTTAAAGTGGCTGGAGATTTACACATACTTTCTCTCTCTTTCTTTCTTTCTTTCTTTCTTTCTTTCTTTCTTTCTTTCTTTCTTTCTTTCTTTCTTTCTGTGTGTGCACCTGTGTAGAAGTCAGAAAACCTAGTGGAGGTTCTTCCCTTCTACCATCTGGATCTCAGGGCTCCAACTCCAGTTGTGAGATTTGGCAGCAAGCCCCTTTACCCACTGAGCCATTTTGGCAGCCCAGTATTTACAAGTGTGTTTGTTAAGAGTGCTGAGGAAACGCCCAGCCAGTAAAATGCTTCCTACACAGGCTCACGGACCTCAGTTGGTATCTGAGTGTGGTAGCTTGCACCTGTAACCCCAGCAGTGAAGAGAGAAAGACAAGGGCTTCCCAGCAGTGCATTGGCCTGCTGGCCTAGCTCAGTGAGCTCACTGGAACCCTGCTCAAAAACTGACATAGGCTTACAGAACCACAGGAGGAACAAACTATAGAGACAGCAAGAACATCTAACATCAGGGATTAACAGATGATGAAAGGCAAACATGAGAATCGGACGAACAGAAATCAAGACTACTTGGCATCATCAGAACCCAGTACTCCCACCACAGCAAATCCTGGATACCCCAACACACCAAAAAAAGCAAGATTTGGATTTAAATTCTTTTTTTTCTTTTTTTCTTTTTTTAAGTTTTATTGCATTATGAGGAGAAAAGTTACATGATTTCAATTTATCTGAATTTGTTAACATTTAAAAACATATTTTAAGTAAATAGAATTAAATCACATTCTTGTTTCCCCTTTGTACCCTAACTCCTCCCAGAGACCCCCCTTCAATACCGACAATATTTTTTTGTCATATTCCTTAAAATTTATAAAATATTATAACAATAAAAATAAGTATTATAAAAGTTGTTTGGTATAAAACAACAATCAATTTAACAGTCTTATGTAGACGCTTGTCTACAGCAATAGTGAAAATGCATTTTTCTCAACATAAATTTTAAATAACTCCAAACATATTAACTGTATATTTCAAAATAATACATCACTACTAATATTTTCTTAAATGAACATGAATATATAAAGTCTTTTTGTTTGTTTGTTTTGTATTTAGTAGAGTTTAAAATCTTGTCTCTTACTGTGGTACAAGCCCAAAATAAGAACAATTTTTAGACATTGAATTTCATTGTAATAAGGTTATACTTCAATGATCCTCAAATCATTGAAGTATTTTACCTCCATCGTAGCTAAGCTGAGAGTTGACAGTTCTGCTGCATCAAGGAATGAATTGAAGGCATGATTTTTGGATACAGACTTCCTGCTACGGTCAAAGCTATTTCACTTGAGTGAGTGACTTTATTCTCAGCCCACAGAGAACAGGTTACATTCATTTAAGAAATGATGTGGATTTAAAATCTTATCTCATGATGCTGATAGAGGATTTTAAGAAGGACATAAATAACTCCCTTAAAGAAATGCAGGGGAACACAGGTAAACAGATAGATGTCCTTAAAAAGGAAACACAAAATTCCCTTAAAGAATTAAAGGAAAACACAACCAATCACGTGAAAGAATTGAACAAAACCATCCAGGATCTAAAAATGGAAGTAGAAACAATAAAGAAATCACAAAGGGAGACAACTATGGAGATAGAAAACCTAGGAAAGAAGATGCAAGCATCACCAACAGAATACAAGAGATAGAAGAGAAAATCTCAGATGCAGAATATACCATAGAAAATGTGTTTCTTTGACATAACAGTCAAAGAAAATGCAAAATACAAAATGATCCTAACCCCAAAAAAAATCCAGTACACAATGAAAAGAAAATAGAAGAAAACTTCCCTGACCTAAAGAAAAAGATGCCCATGAACATACAAGAAGCCTATAGAACTCCAAATAGTTTGGACCAGAAAAGAAATTCCCCCCGTCACATAACTATCAAAACACCAAATGCACAAAACAAATAAAGAATATTAAGAGCAATAAGGGTACAGTAACATAAAAAAGGCAGACCTATCAGAATTACACCAGACTTCTCTCCAGAGACTATGAAAGCCAGAAGATCCTGGGCAGATGTCATACAGACCCTAAGAGGACACAAAAGCAAGCCCAGGCTACTATACCCAGTAAAACTCTCAATTACCATAGATGGAGAAACCAAGGCACTCCATGAAAAAAATAAAGTTACACAATATCTTTCCACAAATCCAACCCTTCAAAGGATAATAAATAGAGAACTCTAACACAAGGAAGGAAACTACACTCTAGAAAAAGCAGGAAGGGAATCTTTAAACAAAACTAAAAGAAGATAGCTACATGATCAGAATTCCTACTCTAAGAATAAAAATAACAGGAAGCAACAATTACCTTTCCTTAATATCTATTAATATCAATGGACTCAATTCCCCAATAAATAGACATAGACTAACGGAAGGTTTCATAAACAGGACCTAACATTTTATTGCATACAGGAAACCCATCTCACTGACAAAGACAGATACTATCTCAGAGTAAAAGGCTGGAAAACAATTTTCCAAGCAAATGGTCCCAAGAAACAAGCTGGAGTAGACATTATAATATCTATTAAAATCAACTTTCAACTTAAAGTTATCAACAAAGATAAGAAGGGACACTTCGTACTCATCAAAGGTAAAATCTACCAAGATGAACTCTCAACTTTGAACATCTATGCTCCAAATGCAAGGGCATACACATTCATAAAAGAAACATCACTGGTTTCCAGTCTGTTTGGGCCAGTACCTTAAGCAGATCTTGGACACAAATTCTGCAGCCAGTCCCACAACACCCAGAGGAAGCGCCATTTCTAGGCGCTCTAGCATGTCCTGGATCATAGGATTAGAGGTGAGGAGGACACATCTGTCCCAACACCAGGGGTAACTGGGACCAGCGAGATCCAGGCACACAGGAACTGCACTAGACCAGTGGCAAGTGTTGCTTCCAGTCTGTCTGGGCTGGTACCCTGAGGAAACCTTGGCTGCAAGCTCTGCAGTGAGTCCCATAATACCTAGAGGAAGCTCTACTCCCAGGAGCTCTAATGGGTCCAGGATCACAGGATCCCAGAATGACAGGATCACAGAGACAGCTTGACTCTGAGGATTTCTGACACAACCAGGATCACAGGAAGGACAAGCCTGACAAATTTAGCCAGGGCAGGTAACACTACAGATAATCAGACGTCAGGAGGCAAGTGTAAGAACATAAGCAACAGAAACAAAGGTTACTTGTCATCATCAGAACCCAATTCTCCCACCATAGCCAGTCCTGGATATACCATCACACCAGAAAGGCAAGATTTGGATCCAATATAATTCTCATGGTGATGATAAAGGATTTTAAGAAGGATATAAATAACTGCCTTAAAGAAATACGGGCAAACGTAGATAAACAGGTAGAAGCCCTTAAAGAGGAAACACAAAATCCCTTAAAGAAGTAAAGGAAAATACAATCAAACAGGCAAAGGAAATGAACAAAACCATCCACGACCTAAAAATGGAAATAGAAACTATAAAGCAATCACAAAGGCAGACCAATCCTGGAGATAGAAAACCTAGGAAAGAGATCATGAGGCATAGATGAAAGCATCACCAACAGAATACAAGAGATAAAAGAGAGAATCTCAGGGGCAGAAGACACCATAGAAAACATTGACACAATAGTCAAAGAAAATGCAAAAAGCAAAAAGGTCCTAACCCAAAACATCCTGGAAATCCAGGACACAATGAGAAGACCAAAGCATAGTAGGTATAGAAGAGAGTGAAGACTCCCAACTAAAAGAGACAGTAAATATCTTCAACAAAATTATAGAAGAAAACTTCCCTAAAAAAAGATGCCCATGAACATACAAGAAGCCTACAGAACTCCAAATAGACTAGACCAGAAAAGAAATTCCTCCTGTCACAAAATAATCAAAACATCAAATGCACTAAATAAAGAAAGAATTTTAAAAATAGTAAGGTAAAGTAAAGTCAAGTAACATATAAAGGCAGGCCTACCTAAATTACACCAGACTTCTCACCAGAGACTATGAAAGCTAGAAGATCCTGGGCAGATGTTATACAGACCCTAAGAGAACACAAATGCCAGCCCAGGCTACTATACCCAGCAAAAGTCTCATTTACCATAGATAGAGAAAACAAGATATTGCATGACAAAACCAAATTTACACAATATTTTTCCACAAATCCAGCCATACAAAGGATAATAGAGGGAAAACACCAACATAAGGAACAAAACTACACCCTAGAAGGAGGAAGAAGGTAATCTTTGAACAAATCAACACAAACATAATTCCACCTCTAACAACAAAAATAGCAGGAACTAACAATTACTTTTTCTTCATATCTTTTAATATGAAAATTAATATTACCAACATATCCTAATCAATTGAAATTAAAAAGTATGAGGAATTGGAAATTTGTTGGCTATCATCTGGTGGTCTCTCTAATTTTGTAATTGGAGAAATAGGTCCAATATTGTACAATCTATATACACTTTTTGCTTGTTTGTACCTAACAATGTCTTGCTGTGTACAACATAAGGATCTTGAAATTATACTTCTCCTATCTCAGCTTCTCTATTAGTAGGATTGCTTATTTGATATTTTTATACTATGCTATCATTTTCAGAACAGCTTACATATTTCAAAATTATTTACACAGGCAAAAGAAAAGTAAATAATTAAGTTGGGGGGGTGGCCTGTAAGAGAACAACAAAGAGTGAGACTGAATGCTTTGCTTGATGTTTGTAACTGTTGTATCAATTTTGAAAAATACTTTATAAGTTACTCTTTCTCTGAGATGAATGCTTTTCAAAATCATCACAGTCAATGAACCAGATTTTTTTTTTTTCGAGACAGGGTTGCTCTGTGTAGTCCTGACTGTCCTGGAACTCACTCTGTAGACCAGGCTGGCCTCGAACTCAGAAATCCACTTGCCTCTGCTTCCCAAGTGCTGGGATTAAAGGTGTGCACCACCACCACCAGGCCCACATGAACCAGATTCTTACCCTCACCTAATGTCTGTGCCACCCTCCAAGCAGAACCATTGTTCATTGAAACAGTTGGTGAATGACTTCATTGATAGACCATCTTAATACACACACCATTTCTTAAGGGAATGTAACCTGTTCTCTGTGGGCTGAGAATAAAGACAATCACTCAAGTCAAATAGCTTTGACCATAGCAGGAAGTCTGTATCCAAAAATCTTGCCTACCACTCGCTCCTTGGCAAAGCAGAACTGTCAACTCTCAGCTTAGCTACTATGGAGGTAAAATCCTTTGGTGATATGAGGATCATTGAGGTATAGCCTTATTACAATGAAATCCAGTGTCTAAAATTGTTCTTATTTGGGGCTTGTACCACAGTAAGAGCCAAGATTTTAAGCTCTACTAAAAACAAATCAAAAACAAACAAACAAACAGACTTTATCTATTTATGTTCATTTAAAAAAAAACTAGTAGTGATATACTATTTTAAAATATACAGCTAACATCTTTGGAGTTATTTAAAATTTATATTGAGAAAAATGTATGTATTTTCAGTATTGTTACAATATTTTATATATTTTAAAGAGTATGACAAAAAAGAAAGAAACTTTACTTAAGCTCAAAGCACACATTGCACTGTACACAATAATAGTGGGAGACTTCAACACCTCACTCTCAGCAATGGACAGATCATAGAAACAGAAACTAAACAGAGACACAGTGAAACTAACAGAAATTATGAAACAAATGGATTTAAAAGGTATTTATAGAACATTTTATCCTAAAACAAAAGGATATACCTTCTTCTTAGCACCTCATGGTACCTTATCCAAATCTGACCATATAATTGGTAGCAAAACAGGCCTCAACAAATACAAGAAGATTGAATTAATTCCATGCAACCTATCAGATCATCATGGACTAAGGCTAGTCTTCAATAACAACATAAACATTAGAAAACCCACATACAAGTGAAAGCTGAAGAATGTTCTACTCAATGATAACTTGGTCAAAGAAGAAATAAAGAAAAAAATTAAAGACTTTTTAGAGTTTGATGAAAATAAATCCACAACATACTCAGAAAGCAGTCCTAAGAGGAAAACTCATAGCTCTGAGTACCTTCAAAAAGAAACTTGAGAGAGCATACACTAGCAGTTTGACAGCACATCTGAAAGCTCTAGAACAAAAAGAAGCAAATTCATCCAGGAGGAGTAGACGATAGGAAATAGTCAAACTCAGGGCTGAAATCAACCAAGTGGAAACAAAAAGAACTATACAAAGAATGAACAAAACCAGGAGCTGATTCCTTGAGAAAATCAACAAAATAGATAAACCCTTAGCCAGAATAACTAGAGGGCACAGAGACAGGATTCTAATTAACAACATCAGAAATGAAAAGGGAAACATAACAACAGAAACTGACGAAATCCAAAAAATCATGAGATCCTACTACAAAAGCCTATACTCAAGAAAACTGGAAAATCTGGATGAAATGGACAATTTTCTAGACAGATACCAGGTACCAAAGTTAAATCAAGATCAGATCAATTATCTAAACAGTCCCATATCCCCTAACAAAATAGAAATAGTCATTAATAGTCTCCCAACCAAAAGAAGTCCAGGAACAGATGGGTTTACTGCAGAGTTTTATCAGAACTTCAAAGAAGACCTAAGACCAATACTCTTCAAACTATCCCAAAAAATAGAAACAGAAGGTACTCTACCTAATTCATTCTATGAAGACACAGTTACTCTAATACCTAAACCACACAAAGACACAAAAAGAAAGAGAAAATCAGACCAATTTCCCTTATAAATATCAATGCAAAAATACTCAATAAAATTCTCACAAACCAAATCGAACAACACATCAAAATGATCATCTGTCGTGATCAAGTAGGCTACATCCCAGGGATGCAAGAAAGGTTCAATATGCAGAAATTATTCAACATAATCTACTATATAAACAAACTAAAAGGAAAAAACCATATGATAATTTCATTAGATGCTGAGAAAGCATTTGACAAAATCCAACACCACTTCATGATAAAAATCTTGGAAAGATCAGGAATTCAAGGCCCATACCTAAACATAGTAATAGCAATATACAGCAAACCAGTAGCCAACATCAAACTAAATGGAGAGAAACTTGAAGCAATCCCACTAAAATAAGGGACTAGACAAGACTGCCCACTCTCTCCCTACCTATTCAATATTGTACTTGAAGTCCTAACCATAGCAATTAGACAGCAAAAGGAGATCAAAGGGATACAAATTGGAAAGGAAGAAATCAAAATATCACTATTTGCAGATGATATGATCATATACTTAATTAACCCCAAAAATTCCATCAGAGAACTCCTAAACCTGATAAACAACTTCAGCAAAGTAGCTGGTATAAAATTAACTCAACCAAATCAGTGGCCTTCCTCTACACAAAGGATAAATAAGCTGAGAAAGAAATTAGGGAAACAACACCCTTCACAATAGTCACAAATACTATAAAATACCTTGGTGTGACTCTAACTAAGCAAGTAAAAGATCTGTTTGACAAGAACTTCAAGTCTCTGAAGAAGGAAATTGAAGAAGATCTCAGAAGATGGAAAGATCTCCCATGCTCATGGAATGGCAAGATTAATATAGTAAAAATGGCTATCTTGCTGAAAGCAATCTACAGATTCAATGCAACCCCCATCAAAATTCCAACTCAATTCTTCACAGAGTTAGAAAGAGCAATGTGAAAATTCATCTGGAATAACAAAAAACCTAGGATAGCAAAAACTATTCTCAACAATAAAAAAACTTCTGGTGGAATCACCATCCCTGACCTCAATCTGTACTACAGAGCAATTGTGATAAAAACTGCATGGTATTGGTACAGTGACAGGCAGATAAATGGAATAGAATTGAAAATCCAAAAATGAATCCACACACCTATGGTCACTTGATATTTGACAAAAGAGCTAAAACCATCCAGTGGAAGAAAGACAACATTTTCAACAAATGGCGCTGGCTCAACTGGTGGTTAGCATGTAAAAGAATGCAAATTGATCCATTCTTATCTCCTTGTACAAATCTGAACTCCAAGTGGATCAAGGACCTCCACATAAAACCAGATACACTGAAACTAATAGAAAACAAAGTGGGGAAGAGCCTCAAGCACAGGGGAAATTTTCCTGAACAGAACACCAATAGCTTATGCTCTAAGATCAAGAATTCACAAATAGGACCTCATAAAATTGCAAAGTTCCTGTAAGGCAAAGGACATTGTCAATAGGACAAATTGGCAAGTAACAGATTGGGAAAAGATCTTTACTGACCCTACATCTGATGTAGGGCTAATATCCAATGTATACAAAGAACTCAAGAAGTTAGACTCCAGAGAACCAAATAACCCTATCAAAAAATGAGGTACAGATCTAAACAAAGAATTCTCAACAGAGGAATACTAAGTGACTGAGAAGCACCTAAAGAAATGTTCAACATCCTTAGTCATCAGGGAAATGCAAATCAAAACAACCCTGAGATTCCACCTCACACCAGTCAGAATGGCTAGGATAGAAAACTCAGGTGACAGCAGATGCTGGAGAGGTTGTGGAGAAAGAGGAACACTCCTTCATTGCTGGTGGGATTGCAAGCTAGTACAACCACTCTGGAAATCAGTTTGGCAGTTCCTCACAAAATTGGACATAGTACTAACAGAGGACCCAGCAATACCACTTCTGTGCATATACCCAGAACATGTAATAAGGGTACATGCTCCACTATGTTCATAGCAGCCTTATTTATAATAGCCAGAAACTGGAAACAACCAAGATGTCCCACAAGAGAGGAATGGATACAGAAAATGTGGTACATTTATACAATGGAGTACTACTCAGCTATTTAAAATAATGAATTTATGAAATTCGTATGGAAATGGATGGATCTGGAGGATATCATCCTGAGTGAGGTAAACCAATCACAAAAGAACACACATGGTATGCACTCATTGATAAGTGGATATTAGCCCAGGAGCTCAGAATACCCAAGATACAATCCACAAACCACAAGAAACTCAAGAAGAAGGAAGACCAAAGTGTGGATACTTCGATCCTTCTTAGAAGGGGAAACAAAATACCCATGGAAGGAGTTGTAGAGACAAAGTGTGGAGCAGAGACAAAGTGTGGAGCAGAGACTGAAGGAAGGACAATCCAGAGTCTGCCCCATCTGAGGATCCTTCCCATATACAATCACCAAACCCAGACACTATTGTGGAT
The DNA here is from genome assembly GCA_019843815.1 of Montemys delectorum. Classification (NCBI taxonomy): domain Eukaryota; kingdom Metazoa; phylum Chordata; class Mammalia; order Rodentia; family Muridae; genus Montemys; species Montemys delectorum. The sequence continues at coordinate 10,752 of JADRCD010185988.1, read as the reverse complement.
GCCAGCAAGTGCAGGCTGACAGGAGCCTGATATAGCTGTCTCCTGAGAGGCTCTGCCAGTGCCCGACTAAAACAGAAGTAGAGGCTCACACTCATCCATTGGACTGAGCACAGGGTCCCCAAGGAAGAGCTAGAGAAAGGACCCAAGGAGCTAAAGGGGTTTGCAGCCCCATAGGAGGAACAACAATATGAACAAACTAGTACCCCTAGATATCCCAGGGACTAAACTACAAACCAAAGAGCACACATGGTGGGACTCATGGCTCCAGCTGCATACGGAGCAGAGGATGGCCTAGTCAGTCATCAATGGGAAGAGAGTCCCTTGGTCCTGTGAAGGTTCTATGCTCCAGTGTAGGGGAATGCCAGGGCCAGGAGGCAGGAGAGGGTGGGTTGGTGAGCAGGGGGAGGGGGGAGGGAATAGGAGTTCTTTTCAGAGGGGAAACCAGGGAAGGGAGAACCTTTTAAATGTGAATAAAGAAATTATTTAATAAAAAAAAAAAGAAAAATAAATAAATACACTGTAGCTGTCTTCAGATGCACCAGAAGAGGGCATCAGATCTCATTACGGGTTGTGAGCCACCATGTGGTTGCTGGGATTTGAACTCACAACCTCTGATGAGCAGTTGGTACTCTTACCTGGTGAGCCATTTCACCAGCCTCATTTCCGTGTTTTTAAAGAAATCAATGTTCTCACTACACTGAAGCTTGCCATTTTGGATTTGTCCGCTGGCCGGTAAGCCCCCTGTATCCTCCTGTCTTTATCCCCAGGAGTGTTTATGTTACAGGCACACACCATAATGCCCAGCTCCTACATGAGTCCTGACCCTCCTGTTTATGCAGCAAGCAACCCACTGACATCTTTATGAAAGTAGCTTTGACAAATAGTTATGTAAGGTCAAGAAAAGTATTTCGAGTGAAAATAGGGCAAAGAGGAGACTGCTACTGTCTAAGTTCCGCTGAAGACGCTGTCAGTCTTCATCGATGTGGCTGAGCCCAGCATCAGGTTTTATTTAATTGTCAGCTGTCTCTTCCTGAATCAGCAATCTATATGAACATGTTTTGTGGACTCATTTCCCCCTATTTTACAGTTTTTATTTGAGCCAAAATACAGGAAATCACAGGGCTGGAAGGTGGGAAGCCTTTGGTATATGAACACACGTTTTCAATCACTTTGTTGTATGTCTCTCATAATTCCAACAGAAGCAATCAATCTCGGCTCTGTTATCTATTCTATTCTAATTGTCATTTTCACTAGGCACTGTTTCAGTATCTTCTCAACTGTTCTCTTGGCAATCCATTTGACACACAACTAGATTAATAATGTTCCTTAAACAGTACTTTCATTACATAACTGCTAAAACATCCTCAGAATCATCTCTTATTTATACTCATGATTTTCAAGGTTTTCCACTAGAATGTTGCTCCCACGGGAAACCTTATGTGGAATCCCTGTGTATCAAACCAATGAAGGCAGGATTTTATTCTTACTTACTTACTTAATTAATTAATTTTTATTTGTGTGTGTGTGTGTGTGTGTGTGTGTGTGTGTGTGTGTGTGTCACATGGTGTTCATGTGAGGTCAGAATACAACTTGTGGGAATTGATTCTCTCCTTCTATCATGTCGGTTACAGGGATTAAAACTAGGTTGTTAGGGTTGGCAGTAAGCGCCTTTACCCACCAAGCCATTTCTTCCCTTTGAAGGTAGTATTTTATAAGAGCCAATAAAAATCACAAGGATATTTTGATTCATGCAAAAGAAGTTATCACAAATAGTCTTCAGTTTTTTTGTTGTTGGTGGTGGTGGTTTTTGGGGGTGTTTTTTTTTTGTTTTGTTTTGTTTTTTGAGACAGGGTTTCTCTGTATAGTTCTGGCTGTCCTAGAACTTAATCTGTAGACCAGGCTGGCCTCGAACTCAGAAATCCATCTGCCTCTGCCTCTGCCTCCCAAGTGCTGAGATCAGAGGCATGAAAAATAAGTTGAAGCTGTAAAATAAGTTTCTTTGTAGTGACCAAGCTGGCAATCAAGATGAACAGAAATTTTCTCCACATTTTCCACGGCTCTGATGTGTCCATGGAAGCCATAGTGCTGAATGTGTGTGCACACAGTCTGAGTGCTTGATTCTTTTAAGATGTAAAATTTGGAAGATATACTTAGGAATCAGGTTTATTCTAGCTCAGTTCCTCCAAGTCTTGTGTTCAAAGTATGTGGTGGCTCCATCCAAAGGAGCTCACAGTCCCATTCTGGAAACCGACCAAGGGGAAACAGCAATAGCCGGCACTGTTTGGGGTGTTTTTTCTAAAAGCTTTTTTTGTGAAAAGATTTTCACAAAAATCAAAGCTCACAGGTTCTTTTACAGCTTTAAAGTAGATGTATGCAAAAAAAAAAAAAGAAAAAAGGTAGATATTCTTTTATTCCAGCTTAAACCTATGCATGCCTTCATATATAATGTGTATATATAATGCATGGATTATATGTTTTATATGTATTATATAGAATGCATGCATTATTTATAATATATAATGCACATTTATTATATATATAATACACATATTACATGTCAATACATGTAAAATATATATTAGACATACATCATTATGTTATGTACATAAAACCTTTTTTTTCCTCAGAAAAATCAGTCTGAGGAGGAAGCCTTTCCTTTGTGTTGATCTAGGTAAATATTGTACTGAATTGGTTTTGTACTTTCCCATTCCTGCTTGCTGTGACTCTATACTGCTCTCACTGTGGCCTCAAATCTATGGAAATGCATCTTCCAGGAGAACTTTCAAGGCAATCATGTCAGGACAGGTGTCCCTCAGCTACCTGTCCCCTAATAATCACACCCAGAGTTAGGCTAAGGGACGGAGTGCATTAAATTGCTTCTTGAGCCCAAGTGTCATTTTGCATGGTACCTTTTTTGCTATTTTGCCTGCTATCATCTGGTCCCGTGTTACACACTGCCTGCCTGCTATCGTCTGGTCCCGTGTTGCACACTGCCTGCCTGCTATCATCTGGTCCTGTGTTGTACACTGCCTCTAAGCTCGAGGAATCTCTTGTGGAGATTTGCCCCACACCCACAAGTAGTAAGAGTATGTTCATTTCACGTTTATCTTTTAAAGCATTTTTATATCTTCTTATTCTTATGCTCTATATCCTTCTGACCATTTTGAGACTTTCTTTATGATTTTTCGGTAGAATAATCCTTGTTGGACACCACTACCAAGCCAAGCATACATTCAGCAAATACACTGTAACCCCACAAGCCCAACAGTCAAGGGCAGCATGAACAGCACTGTAGGAGGCAGCATCTGTCGGTGCAGGCAGGCCACTCACTATGATTTCAAGAGTGGCTCAGGAGGACACCAAGGGCAGAGTGTAGCTTACAAGTTTCTGCAGAGTTTCTGCAGAGGATATAACTACCTGTTAGAACAATGATTAGGAAACTTATTCTATGAAAGGAAACACACTGTAGCAATAGATAAAATATTTTAAGTTATGTGGCATTAGATATGACCAGTTACACAAAAGCAACATAAGCCCATGCATTTGGCTATGTCCCAATAAAGCTTTTTAAATTCAGGAAGTGGGCTATACGTGGTACACAGACTGTCTTTTTCTCACCCCTGTATTACAGTGTAAACATTCTTGTTGATATCCCCTGCTGCAGTGATGCATTACCATATGTTATAGCCACAGATGTCCTCGTTTTGTTTCTGTTCCTGTGATAAAATACTCTAACAAAAAGCAGCTTACCAGAGAAAAGGATTACTTTAGCTCACAACTTCAGTTTATAGTTCATTATTCCAGAGAAGTCAAAGCAGCAGAGATGTGACAGCTAGTCACATCACATCCACAGTCAAGAATGAGAGAAATGCATTCATGTTTTATCTAGCTCATTTTTTTCACTTTTATATGGTCCAAGGCCCAGCCTAAGGAATGGTACTGCCCACAGTAGGCTTTGTTTTCCCACATCAGTTAATGTAATCAAGACAATCCCCCACAGACATTCCCGCAGAACACACAAATCTGATAACACTCTGGTTGCTAATATTGAGGAAGTCGATTCCAAGGTCCTGAGGGAAGAGTGCCATATGGATAGGGGTTGAGTGAGGAAAACATTAAATTACTAAATATGTAAATGAGGCAGCCATCTTTGAGTGGGACTTCAGTATGAGTCTCAGTAACACATGACTAAATAGCACAGATAAGCCATTCTTATAACACTCTGTCTAAATTGCAATTGATCCAAATGAATGATGTTTTTCTTATTTTAAGACATTTTGAGGTGTTACAACTAGTTCATGGCTTCAGAAATTATCTATTAGAAGACAGACCATGGGAGCAACAGCATGTTGCACACTGGCAGCAGGTAAGGTAGTATTTGGACAGGTTGTGTGTGATTCAATGTCCTCAGCAGCAGACTTTCCAGAGATGACAGTGAGAAGCCATCAGAAAAGGGTCAGAGGACCCAGGAACTCAGATGGGCAGGGGAGCTGATCAGCAGGCTACCATGTTAATGATGAGTCTCAGTAGTACTGTGGGCCAGTAACAAGAGAGACAATTATCAATGTGGGGTTTGAATTACACATTTCTATCACATATTGGGTATAGTTTTTGATGTACACAAAGAAGATAGTTTCTAAATTAAAATATGACTACATTATTTTGACTATATATTTTTATAGTTGGATGTTCAATGAAGGCAAAGGAGAGCTGCTAGGTGGGGAGTGGGGAGGAAAGGGACCATGTATAGGGGAGAATATGTTCAAGGAATAATCATATGTGGGTGTGTGCAAAAATATCCTAATGAAGCCTGTTAATTTGTAGCCTACAAAAATGTTATTAACAAGTTAAATAAGGTAGAATACTGCACACAAAATAATTAGACGTGTAAAAATTTTACTTTAGTGTTGACAGTTTTCAAGCTAGCAGTCAAGCCACCGTGAAGATGTAAACAACAGAAGGGTCAATGTGCAGGGGCCATCTCTGTGCAGTGCTGTGACAGGTGGTTTATTATGCAGGGAGAGATAAGTCCAAGAACCATCCAGCTATGCTATACCACAGTGTTTTCAGGTGCCTGTATTCTGTTTGCCAGATCAAGTTCCACAACTTTTCAGAACGTAGCAGATGCCTTCAAAGTTTTGAATTATACACAGGAATCAAGTCTGTACTTTGTGAATTGTTGCCACATAATAAAAAACTTGTCCTTGAGTGATATAGACAGATATCTTCATGGTCCAAGAAGTCATTGTCCTCTGTTCATTCTTGACAGTTTTACATACCTTGAAAAACATGATTAATATGCACTGATTAGGCAAGAGGCTCTTCATTTTTTGTTTCATTTGGTTTGTTATTGTTGTTGTTGTTGTTGTCGTCGTCGTCGTCGTCGTCTTCAATGCCATTTGAAGTCCTGGCTGTACATTGAAAGCATTATGCTATATCTAACACTAGCATGGAGCATGTTTGAAGCTGTTAGCTTGTTATATGCTATCCAGACTCCTGCACATTTGATCAATGTGAATTAAATAAATAAAATCACAAGTCATTTCCTGAACTTCATGGAGTACTACTGTAAGGTGCCTTGGGGCCAGGATTAGGAATAGGATACAAGGCCTGTCTCTAATGGTATTGCAATCTAGAAAGAAGGCTAGCACGTATGTAAAAACAAACATAAGTTGATGGGAAATAAATATAAAATAGAATAAGAAAAGAGGGGATTCAGTACACAGAAAAATCAGAGCTGACTTTATAAAGCAAAAAAGTCTCAGTGTCAAAGTGAATTTTATGGTGAGTTTTACAAGTAGCATTTCAAAAAGAACCAGACAATATTCAAGCTTCAAGAAGGTAGCATACATTTTTATTATGTTCCTCTCAAATAGCAAAGATTTTGGCTACTTCTTTTAGAAGTGGTGAGATACAAAATGACTCCATGTCATTTGAAATGAATGAATAAAGTCAGACTCCTGAAAAATAATGAAGGAGGGAATGAATTTGTTGTTTTTGCTGTTGTTTGGTTTGTTTGTTTGGGGTTTGGTTATCTTTGGGCTTTTGTTTGTTTGTTTGTTTGTATGTTTTGAGCAGTAGACAGCAATGAGCTTGCATATTGGATAGAGTGGGGCAGCCCCACTCTAGTGCAATTTGAGAACTGTCCATGTCCATGTAGACTCATCCCCTCCAGAAGGAAAATATAGTTCTCTCTGTATCTAAAAGTGGTAGAAGACATTGCGCTTTAAATTTTGTGATCATTAGCTAGAAAATAAAGATGTATAGAAAGTCACTGATCAAGAGTGATTTGGTTTTTAGAGATTTTCCTGGCAGTGGGAAGTTGAAAGCTCAATATATGGAAGTTTTCAGTCCATCCAAGAATACTGTTGAGTTCATTAGAGATCATACATAAGAAAGGTAGCACTGAGGATGGCTGTGAAAGACACTAATAGAACTCTGAATTAGATGGGGGAAAGATCCAGTTTGTCAAGCTAAAACAGCAGATGAGGGATAAATTAAGTTCACCTTTTGCAAGAATCTAGGAAGAAAGCTGTAATTCAGACCACTTTCCTACCTGTTGGACTTGAGAAACCCCAACTGCATTAAGCCTTTTGCTTCTGAGGAGACTCTCCCTTACTTCTGTGTCTGTTTTGGGGTCCACTTCCTTCTCCATCTCTCCTGCCTGTCTTCTTATCCTCATCCAAATCTTTCTAACCTATTGTTTAAATGTGGCCTTGCTTACATCCCTAACTCTTATCAAGTTAGTCCTCAGCTCCAACTTTTCTGGTTCATAGCTAATAGTCTCAGCTCTCTACTTCAATAATCTCTGTAAGCAAGAACTAATTGACTCTAGTGGCTTTTTCTCTCCAGATCCTGGGCTAGGCTGTGGTAGGGGAGATCGTGTATCTAAACAGCTGAAGACAGTGACAGGGTAGAGGTGGAGACAGTCACATAACATAGAACTTGGCCTCTCCACCGAGGGTGTGGTGGTTTGAATAGGTTTGGCCCCCATAGACTTACATGTTTGAATGTTTGATCCACAGGGAGTGACACTATTAGGAGGTGTTTCCTTACTAGAATAGGTGTGCCTTGTTGGGGAAAGTGTGCCACTGTTGGGTTTTAGGGGCTTTAGGAGCTCCTAATGCTCAATCACCTCCCAGTGCAGAAGAGACAGTCTCTCCTAGGCACCTTTGGATCAAGTGTCTTGGCACCTTCTCTAGCACCATGTCTGCCTGGATGGTACCATGCTTCCTGACATGATGATAATGGAATGAACCTCTGAAACTGTAAGCCAACCCATTAAATGTCTCTTATAAGAGTTACCTTGATAATGTCTCTTCACCTAAATGAAACCCAAACTAAGACAGAGGTCATGATGGGTTGGAAATAATGGATCTTACACCCTCAAGTGTACCTTATTAATAGTTGTTCATTGTGAACCTGACAACTAGCTACATGGAGTTCAGAATTTGAATCCAGAAATCAGGAAGAAAAAGTGTTGATATTAACATAAACTACATCAGGAACCAGTTTTGTGGGGAATAGTAAGCTATTTCTGGAGAATAACATGATGATATTCTCTGTCTGAATTCTCTTGTAAATGCAGAAAGAATATGCTCCTGAGGCAAGACTAAATTATAGATGTTGATCTCAGGACATTCTTCTGCTTTGAATGTACTAATGCAGTGGCTGAGAAGGTTATGTATTAAATATATTCCAAATGTGAATGAATAAAACTCCTTTTACTACCGTATAGTCTCAGATAACTGAGCCTGTGTTTCTATGTCCATTAAGTTTTAAGTTTGGTCAGAGTAAAAAAGAAAAAAAAATGACAAATGGCCAACCACATCCCTGAACATACAGCATTATCCACACATCTCGTTGGTCAAAGAAGTCAATTAAAATTACAAGAGATAAACATTTATTTCATGGATAAGCGGTTGGCCTTCTAGACAGCTTGACCTGCAAGACTTGCTAATAAAATAAGAAATTCTGGCTAGAAAGTGAGCTATTATTTATTCATCTCTTTCTCTATTCATTTACTTTACCAATTCGAACATGTGGTTCCTCACTTACTATCCCAAAGGAAAAGATCGTACATGGCTGTTGCATGGTTTTATTTTTAAGGCATTACTCAACAATTAAGTTTTATCATAAGATGCTCTGAGTGTGTGTGGGAGTCCTGCTCTGTAGACAAACTGAACATGCTCTAAGAACAAACATTCAAATCCCAAGAAAAGGTGATGGGCATTTTCAATGATTCTCATTACTAGAAACGTCTTTCTTAAAATCAGTCAGGCTTCTCGTCCTGTAACGATGCTTCCTGTGCTGCGTAGGGTAAGCTCGTTTCTTTTACCCCTTCTTATCTGACAGGATCGTTAACTCTTCACCATCTTCTTTTCTTTCTGAAGAACCTGCTGATTTTGTTTCACTGTGGCCTGAAGATGGTTCAAGCTGTGCTTACAAAGCCAGTATCCTAAGTGGGGTACAGTTGCACACATGTGCAATCCCAGTACTAGGAAAGGTAAGAAAGGTTAGGCAAAAGAATGATGAATTCAAGGGCAACCAATGCTATGTAGTAAAACCATGTCTCCACACAAAGACAAAACATGATTGCTTAGATTTGAGTAGTTTACAACTGAAGAAAATTCAGAACCAACTCTTATAGACTAAAGGCCCACCACATATTTTATCAAACAATGGAAGTGGTAACTGTGATAGCAAAGGTTGACCTCTGGGACATTCACGCCTCTTTCTTGTGGACATTCTTTTCCCCCATCCGTATTTGCACTAGCACTACTAATCTTTTTTCCTGATACTAATTCTTCAGGATAATGGGGAGGCAAATATTTATCAAATGGAATTGTAAGAAGAATGGATAAAAACTTTCATTCTATACTACTCTGATCTATTGAATGTGCTTAAAAACTCCATTGATAGAGTTCAGATTATTTAGGCTTTGAGTGTGCTATTTATACACTTAGTTCAAAATTCAAGGTATACCTTAGCAATAAATCTTTCACAATGATTTACTCCTTTAATCTCATCCCTTAACTACCCAGGGGTCTCACAAAGACTTTGACTGGCAACCAGTGTCTTCCAGAGATAACCATTACTATGTAAGTATATGCACATTTCTCCACATATACAGAAAAAATTTTGTGGATGAACGGAAGTGATATATTTTGGAGATTACTACTTCCCAGAACACAGAATTGTCTCGTTCCGTTTGAATCGATTGTGCTCACTAGCCCGAGTTCTTTAACAGGCTACCTTGCTTTTACCTTTCTCTTGTTTTGTTTCTTTTACAGTAGACATCCCTGTATATTTCTTTTTCCATATGTGCAAATGTATTTTTAAAATTTAATCATTAGAAAGGAAGAGGATTTTCCAAGGAGCATGTGCACTTGAAAGCACTTCAATGGATGCCAGTTTACCTCCAGAAAGTACACACAAAGGGCTTAAGGGTGCCAGTTTCCGCACACCCTTGCCAAAAAAAAAAGGTGCTAGCAAATCTGTTGATCTTTGATAGAATTAGAATGAAACACGGTAGAATATATCTAATTTCCACTTTGACTGCCAGCTTTCTCAGAACAATGTTGACCATGTTTTCAATAGTTAACATTTGTGTTTCTTGTTGTAGAAGTCTTTTATAAACTTCCCCCAGTGCATTACTGGTCTTTTAAAATTATTCATATAAATAAATTCATATAAATTTTCTATATACAAAGCAATTGGTATTCATGATAAACATGTGTGTGTGTGTGTGTGTGTGTGTGTATACTTTAGCCAAAAAAACTTTTCACACACAGATTTCAAATATATTTAAACTTGGAAAAGTTTCCTCCACTATGTTAACAAAATAAAATCCTTTTATGGTCTTCAAATCTTGTCATATTTTTATTTTAGTTTTGAACATTTGATCCATCTGTAATTTATTCTGATGTAGGCTGAGTAAAAATTGTACAAGTTTTTCAGACTCAATTATCCCATAATTATTTATGGGGTATATCACCTTTTGGTCTAAAATTGTACTTGTATTATTTGTTAATCTTGGGTGTTCATTGTATAATTCATTCTTCTACTTCTTTCTCTGAATGGATATGTACTTGTACAACATAGTTTACATACTGCTGTTGATCATCTTCTTTTATGACTGAACAATTTCCACAGACTGTCCCTCACTTTTCTTGTGTGTTTATCTTTTCATGTGATGGCTACACATTTCTTCAGTTAAGAAGATTGATTTGGACTAAAAAGATTGTTCTGTGTATCGTTTGTTGTGAAGCAAAAGCACAAAAGCTTAGCGTCCTAGAAGCCACATAAATTCCATGTGGGCATGGTGGCCACTTGGGAAAAGGAGACAGGGAACGCTGTGGCGAACTGCATAGCTAGACTAACTAATTATTAAGCTCTAGGTTCAAGCAAGAGACTCCACCTCAGTATGTAAGCTGAAGAACAAGTGAAGAGGGTGTCTGATATCAACCTCTGGTCTCCACACACATGCATACAAGACACTAATATGAGCCCACCTATGCACAGGTACACAGACATATACAAAAAAATTGCTTTGCTATTACAATAATGAAAATGGCAATTAATTTAGGCACAATCAAGATAATCAGTGATTTGCTAAGTTATTTCATACCAAGTATATTTTAAAATGCATATCAGATTTTATTACCAACTGCCATCACAAGTAAATATTTGATCTTTTCTCAGCTATCTTTTTTGTATCTGTGAACCTGAGAATGCTGTTTTTCTCCTTTT
>JADRCD010185986.1:0-10801 GCA_019843815.1 Montemys delectorum | reverse complement strand
CATAATGAGAAATATATGATACATACTAAGATTTTATTTTTTTTTAATTTTTTTATTATGTATTTTTTGTATGCCTTTATGTGGGTTTGTGAATATAAGTGCATTGCCCACAGAGGCAAGAGGAGTATCTCAGATCTCCTGAAGTCTGAGTTACAGATGTTTATGAAGCAGTCAGTGTGGGTGCTGTGAACTGTATTTGGGATCTCTGAAAGAATGCTACTTAATAACTCATATCTACAGCCCCTACCATGGGTTCTTACATCAGATCATCTATTTATTATTTTTTATAGAAAATTGGATTATATCAATTCTTCTATCCTTCAATAATGTGCATGCTTATATACCAAAGGTGTAAATAAAGAGTTGGACTTGTATAAGATTATGTGTTTCTAGTTGCTATAAATAAAACAAATTAACCAAACAGAAACTAAACTGACTTGGGAATCATTGAGATAGAATTATACCTAGAATACTAGCCACACACTTAGAAATAACATCAAAGGTATGATATCACCAAATCCTTACTACATACTGTAATTGCTAATGTTCCAGATTTTTTCCTGGGAATATTAATTGTTTTGCTGTTAATTGCACCCGTTCAAAAAATTCAAGTCTTGAATTCTAACCTTTAAAGTTGAGCAAAAATGATGAGTTCATTATTTCTGAAGATGCGATTTTATTTTAAAATTTATACAAATTGAGATCAAATGAAACAATATTGATGGACTCCACAAACTAACTACAGGTATTGGGGAGGTGTGATGGTTAATAGTGTCATCCTATCTATGTTTAGTTATAGTTGGAAAGACGACTCCTTGGATTTTCCAATGGATAATGTTGTCTCACTTCAAAGTGAGATTCAGATTTTTGTTTCAGGGAAGCCTCTTCACTGAGACAGACACTTCATATATAAGCACTAACAGAAATTTACATTTGTGATGGGAGATTAATTATCCTATTAGCCACATGAACTATCCCATAACTTTGATACAGTAAGTGTATTAAAGATTATAAATCCTGCAATTGTGATGCTAAACCAAAATTAAGAATGTCTAAAATTAACTCCTTAGTGAAATGCACCATAAATTTTACTGATATAAGACCATCATATATACGGTAGTGTTGCAGAATCAGCTTCTAGTCCCATTCTTGCATTTATCGTGAACAAATACTTGGACCCACTGTGAGTCTGTCCCAGGTAGCAGTGTGAACTGAGCAAGCTGTCATTGGTTGCCTGGTGAGTAAACCATGGCTCTTCATCCTCCTCCTTCCCTCTTCCCTCCCGACACACATTCTACCTACACACAGGGCCTCATCTTGAGACCTATCTTTGGAGGAGACATCAAGGAACATACTGACACTTGCTAGGTACTTAAATGACAGATTCCTTTTTGTCTACCAAAGAAAATGTGATTTTCTTTTCTCTGAAGGTTATGGTCATTTACAAAATGGACACCAATTTTCAGATAGTGCATTATGATGAATATTCTTCTACGAGTGCGTCACCCAGCTGTTGGTTGTCGTTTAATGCATTTCTGTCACACATTTTGCTGTTCTGTGTGATCTTTCACTTTCTGAGGATGCCATTTACCACTTTTGATATCAAATTTTATAGTCATCAAGTTCTCACTGAATCCCATCTTCTTTCTTAAGCCTTTTTACCTTTTCACCCCTGCGGAATGTACAATTCTCTTAGTGCTCACTTGAACTCCAGAAGTGATTTATGTGATGCCGATATTCACCTTTCAATTTAATAAGTAGGATCTCTGTTTTCCAGACTCCTAAATTGTAAACTACACAAATAGAATGATTTCACAATAATTGAATAATTTCAATAGGTCTCTCTATCTTGGATATCCTAAACAGTGGAATATTTGTTTGTATGCCTGTTAATAAATTTCAAATGTATATAACTTTATAAATATTACCACTCAGAAAATCTACAAAGCTACAGTAAACAGAATGTATTTCTTCTAGGATTCAGTGTTTCACTAGTTATGTTATATGATCATCTATATATGATATAGAATGATGTCATCTATCTATGATAATAAAATGACATTTACATTCATGTGCTCAGATAGCCTGTGTTTCGGATACCTTCCTTTCTTCACTTGCATTAAGAAATCCATCTAATAATCTTATAGTACACGCCTGCTGATGCGGAATCTGTCTGCCTTGCTGTGTCTGGGAGTATTCATTTGATCTTCATGTTGATAAACATCACTTATGGGCATGGGACTCGGTGTTAATGTGTTTGTCTGAGTTCTGAGGCTGCACGTTTCCTATCACCTCACTAATTTTTCACACTTTCCCCACAAATGCTATGATACTACAGTAACTACTCTACTCTGAGTATTTTACCATTTGGAAATGTTTTAGTTTTAAGAGGTTTTTACAAAATATGGTGGAACTGTGAACAGCTAATTTTATTAAGGTTTCATAGGTGAGAATTCAGTGATCTCACTGATATCATTGCTTTATAGTTTTATACCATTTGGTAAATTTTTGACACCAACATAGGAGTTCAGAATACAAGTGTTTTAGGAAACATGAGTTTACACTACTGCTTGTGGATTTTGTATTGAGCTCTGTTCACTTGGGTTTTTTTTTTTTTTTGGTTATGTGTTTTATGTAGATTTATTCTATATCTTCAGCATTTTTTCAGTAGATATCTGTTGTAAATTCATTTAATGCAACTGATTTTTATTTCATGTTTATCTCAAATATTTGGTGTCATGAGTATATGAGCACAACACAGCTTCCTGAACTATAATCAGAAAATGTAAGTTGAAGAAATGGTATAGAAGAAAATGTAATAAAAGCTGACTTGAATATTGTTTCTGTAAGAATCTTAACTTACATGCAATATATGCAGCAATAAAGCCAATGGAATAATTCTTAACAAAGTATGAGTTAAAAGTTTTATAAATTCTTCACAACTTTGTTAAGAGTACAATATATTAATCTTTAATATAATGATTGTCCAAATGAATAAATTCATGAAAAATGGAAACATGGAAAATAATAAAATTTTAAGAATTCAAGAAATGTCATAATTCAATTACTATCTATGGTTTTCCTATTACGTATATCTGTGTAATATTTGTAGATTCAGTATAATAAAGATCAAAGATATGTACATATACTTTTTTCCATGTTAAAAAGTAATAAGCTACATAAATAAGATTTTAAAGTTTCATCTGAATAAAATACTGACATAATTAAGAAAATTACTACTTAAATAATACATGTAAATTGTATGATAATCACTAATACGAAGCAATTACATAACATCATAAATGATAACGATCTAAATAATGTAAAGTATCTATGAGGCCATGTGAGTGTCCTATGTAAGTACAATACGATTTTATATGAGTGATTTCTTTATCTGCAGAGCTTCATGTCCAAATGAGAGGTGGCTCAAGCACCGAACTCACACAGACACTCTATTTTCTGTATTTGAACATAGTTTTTACCTCTAATATGGTGTGATAGATTTCCATATCATTGTACTTCTCCCTTGGAACTTGGTTTTCTAAATTTTTTTTTTTTTTGCTCAGTAGTTGTGTAATGAGAATGTTTTTGTGGGAGATACCCAAAACACCCACATCTACTCACCACAACAGGAAGTCGACTACAGACCAAAGTATAATACCACCAAAGTCTAACTTGAGAATACATGTATTTTACTGGATTCACACACAGGAAAACAGACAAGAGTGATTAACAGAAGCATAAATGACTCAAAGTCAGCTGTGTCTCTGAAGTCCATGCAAGCATTTTTTAAAGTACACAAGAGCTGAGAACCCGCAGCACACTGTACAGACTTTAGACAGGTCAACAGGTTGGAAAATGCTCTTTCCAAGTGCCTCAGTTGGTCTAACCCTCTTCCAGGCAGCTCTGCAGGCTTCTGCTTCTTCCAGCCAGCTGATCTAGCTTCAGAACTAGCTTAGGTTTTTTGAGGGTTTCCTTTGAAGCCTGGTTTGCCTGACAGGGTCTCTCAGCTATCATTATTGTTTAGTTTGAGAACTAGGAACTTAGTGAATCTGGTCTGTTTAGGGGACTTCCTGGAGCTATTTTGAATTGTTTACCTTTTGTCTTAGCATCCCTGCAGAATGGAATGTTTTAATCAGGGAGGAAAGGGGCTACAAAACCCTGGCTGACATTCTTTCAAAGCATATGTGGTTAGTGCCTGGGACTGATCGAAGCTGACCTTAGGGAGTCGGATAGAAATAATGCACCCCTTCCAGGCTCAATAATTGGTGCATATTTGTTACAGTAAATTTCCTTCCTCCTTCCCTGTGGGTCAGAGGCACTCTCTGCTATCCTTCATTTTCTGTATTTCCTCTGTAAACACTCATTGCCATATTTTCAATATTGAGTTCTTCGCTAGGACTCCATGAAAATTTTAAAATTTCAAATTTGCAGCTAACTTCAGCTCTGTGGTTTCTTTTCTTGTTAGAACTGTTGCTTGCTTCATGTCTCTTAAACATATGCATGCATTATTCTTATATTAGTTTATGGAGAATTTTAATATACCTGCTGGGTAAATTTTATCAGCTGCAGTTTAGTTCTTCACGAATATCAGTCGTCATTTACTCTAATCTGTTGAATCTGTGCTTACTGGTTCTGAATATATTCACAGCTCATTGCTGCTTACTCTGAAATATTAGGCATAAATGTTAACTTCTGAAAATTAAAACACAAGTATATTCTCATTTCAGAACTATTGCCAGTAGCTACCAAGATCAAGTTCTTCTGGGTAGAAATAAGAATTTTCAATATGTTTAAAAATAAGTAGCTTTTACCCTTTTGCATTCCTATTAAACATCAAATGAGAACAATCTAGCTTGAGCTCTGATTGGTGTGCACTAACTCTATTTCACTTAAAAGGGTAAATGGAAATAGCAGGAATGAGGGGGAAATTTAATGTTTATATTTTTAAGTAGTAAGGATTTACATGAGACACTCCTTAAATATATTTTCTTATGGTTAGCCTACCATTGTGTGACTAAACATAACAAATACCAATTATCACTGATCCGGTGATATAAATCCCAACTTAACTGAACACATGTTCTGCTAGGATTTGTAGTACATATACAGGGAATCTTTCAAACCAGCAAAGGAAATATGCAGCATCAGTTTTGGAGAACCTATAGGACTATATGTATTTTAGGAAATTTCATTCTAAGGATCAATATGATCTACATCTTAGGAACTGTTATTTATAATAATGGTGTCATGTAGGAAGGGTCTGTTTGTACCATAAAAAATGGAAAAACATGTTTATTTTTGGTACAAGCAAGGAAACAGAGCAAGCTCAAGCAATGTGTGGAGGAGAAGAATTCTAGGTTTAAGAATCTTCAAGGGGCCATCACTGTTGGTTCCTGAGTAGTATACTCAGTACTACATTTACACAAGAAGCACAGATCCAATTGGACTTCCAGAATCTGCTATTTTTCTCCTATGTTCACACATTTCTATTACAAGTTATTCTGTCTTACTGAGAGTGGAAGTACATACCTTTACTCCCAGCGCATGGGAGGCAGAAGCTGCCAGATCTCTGTAAGTTCAAGATCAACCTGGTCTTCATAACAAGTTCTATACTAGCTGAGGCTGCACAGTGATACCATGCCTCTAAATAAATAAATGCATGTTATATAGTCTGATATTTGTGAAACAAATTGTACCTTTAAAATGTCAAGGATACTTTAAAACAAAGTTTGATTATTCATTGTAAAGAGCCACACATCTTACAATAACAAAGTAAAGACACCATAACATATTGTGTATCAAATTATTTTTGTCACTGTAAAATTATTTGACAAAAAGACTCTGCTCCCATTTATTCCTCAACAACATATAAAAAAATGTAAAATGAAGTGATAGAATGGCAATGACTAATGTTAAAGCTCTTGCTACAAAAGTGAAAGCGTGACAGCTGTATTTACTGTTTCTACATCAGCTGATCCCAAGGTAATATCAATAATGTGACTGGCACTAAATGTATTCAATTACTAAGAACTCCAATTATTTATTGCAACATAATCAAATGAGACATTCGTGCATCTAAATAATGATCTCAGTGGAGCCAAGATAAGCTTTGATGTAATATGATGCTCGTTTTTAGGTGGATGAATTACAGATATACTTGACTAAAAGGATGAGTGCAGCTGTGGTTGAGGGTCTAACAGTCACGTGTTGTTGTGTCTGTTCATAAACCCCCAAAGACCACCAAGGAGCTGACTTGTATGCAATCACACTAGGGTCTATTTATTCAAGCTCAAACTTGAGCTCACCACTAACCCTGACACAGCATGATGGAAATGTGAAGCTCCCCCCCGCCCCGCCCCGAACTTCCCAGCCCAATTATAAGCAAGCATTTATAGAGGTGAGCAAACAAGCAAAGGGGTTTCTAGCCTGGCACACATCTGATTCAGGGGCTATTATGGAGTTTTGTTCCCTTTAACAAAATTGGCTGGTGCTGGGAGTAAAATCATAAACTCAACTTTCCTCCTGATTGGTGATTATTAGGGAGTGACTTGGAAACTAGTGCTAAGTGAAGGTTTGTTTGGGAGTAACCTGGATACTGGTCTTAGATGCTGGCTTGTTGGTTAACTTGAGTTAGGTCAGGTTCTCTAAGATGGAGTTCTCTAAGATGGACTCTGAGTACAGAAACATCCAGATATCACAGCTGCTAATCAGTCTGTAACTGTGATCAGGGGATACTCAGGTACTCATACCAGAGAAGGGCCTGTGGCGTTTCTTGTCTTCAGGTACAGCTGTTAACACTTTCCTTATATCCATTCTTGAGGAATGAGCTTCTGGTCTTATTCCAATGGACTGCCAGGAGATGGTCTGCTGACCTTGCTGTATTTAAGGAACGGTGCCTGCATTTTTCACTTCTGAGCCACTCTTATAGAATGGCTGTGGGGAAAAGCTAGAGGAATAGGGTCTGCATCAAGAGGTAAAGTCCTCAGGGTGTAGAGCTGTAGTGAGAGAAGACTTCTGAAAGTATGAGTCAGCAGAATAAGAATAAAGTGTCTGGACAATTCGTGAAAGCCCAGGCAACCCACGGTCTGAAACAATGGCAGTACCCTTAGTGAGTGTCATCTAGGTGTGAGCAGGGTGTTCCTGCAAAAACTCTGCTACAAGACTAAGAGAAAATCTGGATAGAGCATGATGGAGGGACAACAGTGAAAATCACCTACTTGAGTCCTAACCCAATGTGGCCACTGGATGGGGTGGGGATGGAGGTCCCTTGTAGAGTTTACGGAGATCTGTAGCTTCCCCAAAGGAAAATAGGCTAGACATGAAGACTGAACAGTTCCATAGGAAAGAGAGAAGCTGGAGCCATACCAAGGACTCAATGATGTTTAAAACTACATAACCCATAAGATTATCTAAACCTACAGGATACTTATACCATCGCAAATATAAGAAGTATAAAAAACACTTAAATAAAGCAAATCAAGGCAGATCTGTATGAGTTAGAGGCCAGCCTTGTCTACAGAGTGAGTTAGAGGACAGCCAGGGCTACGCAGAGAAACCTGGTGTTGAAAACAGACAAACAGACAGATTGCTCACATAATTTCACTGAAGTAACATAAGACTCTAATTTAGGCAATGCTAACAGAAAACAAGGTAGTACAATTTCTGAAAAGATACCATGTTTTATCACATGATATCATGAAGGCCTGCACTAGTGTAATGGAAATTAAGTAGTTCTTTAAAATAGAAAGTCTGCAATTTAAAAGTGAAAGAAAGGCATTAATCATAATACAGATAATTCTTCAACATATGCTTAATTCAGTGAATTTCCAAATAGATTTACTGACAAGTGAGCATTCCAATGAGCTTAAACAGGAAAATTTAAATGTTATAAAAGTATGTCATTTTAAAGTTGAAATAAGGGGTTTAATCATATACATCGGCAAAATGACATTTTTATAGAATAAGGTTGAAAAATTAAGAAATAATGCATTGTGGTGATTCTTTAAGCTAAATTAACTGCTAGTGTGCCTTGGAGAAAATCAGA
Organism: Montemys delectorum; assembly: GCA_019843815.1. NCBI lineage: Eukaryota > Metazoa > Chordata > Mammalia > Rodentia > Muridae > Montemys > Montemys delectorum. The sequence continues at coordinate 2,754 of JADRCD010185986.1, read as the reverse complement.
AAATTTACCTTTAACTCTTCTTTAGTTATATGAGTTTTCACAGACATTTTCTGGCACAATAAATTATTTGCAATAAATCTTTATAGGCATTGTACTCCTCCGTCTACTCTAATAGAAAAATAAAAGTTAGCATTACCTCTAAATACATATCCTTTCCTTTTCTTTTCTTTTCTTTTTTTTTTTTTGGTCACTTATCTTTGCTAGTTTCATCCCAGTTGTGCAGAATCAGGGACTCCATCTCTTCCTTTGATGCTCTGTAAATGTGAGTATTCAAGGCACAGCAGGGGCCTGGCTCAGGTGTGAACTTTCTGTCATGTCTGTGCAGCTAATACCAAAAAGAACTGAAGCTGAGTGCAGTGTGCACTCTTCTCAACAGCCATGGTCAGACAGTTGCAAAGAGGCCGCTTTGCATACTGAAATTAGCCATCAGAGGCCACAGCTGACTGTGAGGGAGGCAGCTGGGCAGCCATCTGTCCTACTGAAAAGAAAACATGGTGATAATGCTCGTTTCAGGAAACAGGCATCATTGCTAAACAACACCAGAATTATTAACGATGTATATTCCCATGCTTTCATTTCCAGAACTTTTGCATGTAGTAGCAATAACTGTACATCCTATAAACATGTTTAAAATCAAATGCAAGGAGATAAAAGATTCCATCTTTAGATTATTTAAAGAATAACAAGGTCACATTTCTCCAGATGTTTACTTTCCAAACCAAGTGAGCATTTTAAAGATAAGCTCACCCCAGGCAATAACAATCTCTACATCCAGTGGAACCTCTGACTGTGCTGTCTCTGTGCAATGTGAATGCTTAGTATTTAATGTTCATGTATTAGATGCTTTTCTGGTTTTGACAGCTTGACACAAAGTAAGGTCAACAGAAAGAAGGAACGTTGATTGAGATTCCTCCGTCAGACTAGCTTATTTGGTGGTCTTCGGGGGAGAGGAGCATTACCTTAACTAATTTCAGATGAAGGAGACTACACACAACTATAAGCTGTACTACTTCTAGGCAGGAGGTACTCAGAGATAACTGAACATGAGACAGGGAACCAAGCCAGTAAGCAGGGTTCCTCTGTAATTTTTGCTTCAGTCTTGTCCTGCTTGAATAACTGCCTTGCCGTCCTTCGGTGAGAGATTAGGATCAGGGCGTGTTAGACAAATAAACCCTCTCCCCAAAATTGCCTTTGGCCAGTGTTTTAGCACAGAAATAGGCACTCAAACTAGAGTGAATACTCATATACATATGGTTAAAATGGTTCCTATGTTTCTATTTCAATAAAAAATAGATTGGTCATTAGTTTGTGTAGTTAAGTGTTTCATTGTCAATAACTTTTAAGCAAAGTTGAATTTGGAACCCTTTTCCAAAAATGACTGAAAAATGTAAAAGCTCTTCAACCAATTATAGCCAGCCAACACTAGATTGGCTTTACTACTTGATTGCTTCTTGTAAGCGTATCCAAATAAGATACTTCAGCAAAGTTTGTTCAGTGTGCAGATTAGTGTCTTGACATAAAACAGGATTACCTAGGAAGAGAGAAATTCAGTTAAGTAATAGTTTCCCTCTTAATGGTGTGCTGGGCATTTTGTTGATTAATGATTGTTATAAGAATCTCATTCAACTATAGGAGGAGTTGTCCCTGAAGAGGGTAGCATAAAACTACAAGCCATGTGAAGAAACCCAAACACAGCTTTTCTAATGACCTCCGATTCAGTTCCTGCCTTGATGTTCCTGCCTTGATGTTCCTGCCTTGATGTTCCTACCCTGAGGTCCTGCCCTGGCTTCACTCAGAAGGACTGTGATCTAGGCATGTAAGCCAGATATACCATTTCTTTCCCAAGGTGCTTTTAGTCATGGTGTGTATCACGATGCCTTAAAACAAACTATGACACCATGTCTGAACTATTGCCAATGGAGAAAGTTACCTTAATTTCTTTCTTTCTTTTTGGATTTTTATGTTATCTCTTTATGTAGCTCAAGATGGTTTCAGAATCTTGATTTTCATTACCTTTTGAGTATTTGGTTTATGAACATATAACCCTGTACTGGCTTCATGGTGATTTATTTACCTCCATATTCAGCACAAGATTTAGGTGATCACATAGGCCCTCTCTTTATTTGTAGAGTTGTCAATACAAGGAAATATATTCTAAACATGTTCATTCTCTCTCCTTCCCACCCTCTCTATTTCATTTGGAGACATTAAGATTCCAGTATGTCTTCTAATTTACTGTGTAATCTAGGACATTATAAAAACCTGATACTCATGCTCCATCACCTTAATTCTGTTATTACAGATATATACCAAAGAATCTATTTTAACCAGAGCTGGATAATGCATTCAGGCATCTGAGAATGACAGGCAAGTACTCCAGCAACTAATCAACATCCAACATTACAAAATATTTTAAAGAAATATGTACAAATTCTACTATGGTAAAGGTACTCTTGGGATATATAACTGTGCTTAATTAAAAATGAAATTTTACATCTAGGCAAAAAATATACAATAAAAATTGTAGATATTTTATTTTTGCAACTCTAATAGGAGATAATAAAAATTGTAACTTTTTGGAAAAAATGAGAAGTGGTTTATTCTTTGTTAGATTTAGACTAAATATACAGGTGGGACCAGCTGGGAGGCACAGGCCTCACAAGTGGCAGGGCAGCCAGGACAGGATCCTCTCAACCTCCTTCTATACCTAAGAGTGACAGCAATGGATCCACAGCCCTCTCTGCTCTTTCCCTG
>JADRCD010185979.1:8027-33190 GCA_019843815.1 Montemys delectorum | reverse complement strand
GGGGGGGGAGATTATTCAAAGGTAGAAATGAAGATGGTGTGTACATCAAAGAGGGAAGACAGAGGGAAACCATCAGATGGGGCTACATGTATGTCAAAAGATGGGGATTTTCCAAGAGGAAACTGAACAGGGTTTTGAATGTGAAGGTAAGAACAAGGTACTCTCTCTGACCTGTAGTTTAAAGGATAAGCTCTTTGGTCCAATAAAGAGGGACGGATGTGTTTCACTCAGAGGCTCAGAGGTGAGCTTCAGAAAATACATCCTGATGACTTCAAACAGACAGAAAGAAGTGGAGATAAGTGATTGACTGTGATTCATCAAGAGATGAGGGCAGAATATCCGGTGCAAGAGAACAACATTCTGGACCATGGGGAAATGGATTAAGATACAGACCTTTCCTGAGCTTGTTAATGAGGCAACTTCTCCAAAACCTGAATGCCTTTCTTTCCATCTGACTCCACACAGAGGAACCTAGGTTGTCCACTCAAATGGATACATTTTCTCTCTCCGAATGTCCATCTGAGGTCTGTGGCGTGGGGCTCATCTTAGGGGCATTTGGACCACAGGAACACACACATACCCTCTCCACCAAGGAAAGTGGGCACCTTTCTCCAGGATATAAACTCCCATGGTGCTCAACCTCTCCATCTAGTGGGGAGAAAAGATCATTAAGCTAGACCTAGCACCCACTTTGGCAGCATAAGGTGCTGGGGAGAACTCTGGCTTGCAGGCAGGACACAAGCTGACACTGACTGACTCAGTACTTAGGAGCAAGTGCTATCTATCAATTCAGTGGGGGAGGGAAGGTGTTGCAGAGATCAACAGGGGGCCAGTGGTTTCCTTTCTGATTTAGGAGCATGTCTCCTGGAAATTTTCCATCCCTGCAGCTCAGAGTTGGAGCATTCCTGAGCCAGACCAGGCCCTTTTCCTGAAGCTGAGGGGTTCCTTTAGTGTTCCAAGGGCCCCGTTACATCAACAAACAATTTGTACGTAACTGTGTGAGGAATTCACTGACCCTACACATTCCAGGTCCAGGAGTCCTCAGTGTTGGTTACAGGTCACAAAAGAAATCTTAAAATCATAGTGGATGCAGAGAGGCAAAGAAGAAATAAATTAGAAATGAGCTGGTCTCTGCTTTGCAGCTTATAGAACAGGGGACCTCTGGTGCCAGGCTGACTGGCTGCAAAGGACCTGGGAGGAGGAAAGAGAAAGGGGGGGGGGGCACAAATACTTAGCCCTGCAGTTAGCCTGTCCCCACTCATCTGCAAGTCCTATCTGCTCACTCTTGTGAAATATTGACTAGGTTTCTTTTTTCTCGAAGTAAGCATGGCTTCCTCCGTCCTTGCACAATGAAGCCACAATGGAGCTGAGCAAAAGCCCTGGCAGTGCTTAGGCGCCTGAGGAGGGCCAAGTTGGATACATTCATTTTCATGTTGCTGCCAACACTATTCCAGAATGTCTCATCCTTTCCCATAATTCTCTGACTTCCAGCCTCTGTTTATTGCTCAATTTGAAAGCCATTTCTATGATTTATTGTAACGGCAGCACCCTGCCTCAGGTACCACACTCTGTATTAGTCCCCGATTGCCACTAACAAACCACCATAAACCTAATGGTTTAAAACAACCAAATACATTAGCATACAGCTGGATTGTTAAGGAGGCAGTCTAACTACAGTCCCTTAAAAAAAACTTGCTCCCACAATCCTTCTCCCCTTCCCCAGTCCTCTTCCCCTCTAAGTGGGTGGGGAGGTCCATGCCCCAAGGTATCTCCCTGGGTATTCTATTCCCCACCCTGGCACATCAAGTTTCTAGCTAGACCAGACAAGGCAACCTAGCTAGAAGAACATATCACTAGAACAAAAAACAAACAAACTCAAAACAAAACTTGCCCTTTGAAACTTCTAGAGACTACTTTTATATCCCCCTCCTCCCCCCATCTCCCACTCGCTCACTTTCTCCTTCCCTCCTTCTCTGTGCATGTTCTCTGCTTCTCTAACCACATCTTTGTTGTTGGTTTTGGCTTTTTGAGTTGGGGTCTTACATCTTGGCCTTGAATCTACCACTGTCACACAGGTTAGCCTTGAACTCATGGCAATCCTCCTGCCTCAGACTCTCCGGTCCTAGGGTTATAGACATGCCTCCTAACAGCCAGCTGTAGTCACATCTTTTCTCTAATTCGACCTTCCTGTTTTTATATGTAGAAAACTTTGTGATTGTTCTGAGCACATTTTCTTTTTCTTTTGTATATACACAATGCAAAGTAATTTAATATAAGTTATATTAAGATTCAATTACATGTGTTTTATAAGTTCAAATATTTATATTTTTTAATTTTTTTTATTTTTTAGATGTTTATTTACAATATCTCCTTTCCCAGGTTCCCCTCCCAAAAAAAATGAAATAAAAAAAAACAAAAACTAAAACAATCCCCTGTTCCCTCCCCCCTCCCCCTGCTCACCATCCCACCCTCTCTTGCTTCCTGGCCCTGGCATTCCCCTACACTGGAGCATAAAACCTTCACAGGGCCAAGGGCCTCTTCTCCCATTGATGACCGACTTGGCCATCCTCCGCTATACATATGCTACTGGAGCCATGAGTCCCCCCATGTGTACTCTTTGGTTGGAATTTTAGTTCGTGGGAGTTCTGAGGGTACTAGTTAGTTCATATTGTTGTTCGTCCTAAAGGGGCTGCAAACCCTTCAGCTCCTTTGGTCCTTTCTCTAACTCCTCCACTGGGGACCCTGTGCTCAGTCCAATGGTTGGCTGTGAGCCTCTGCTTCTGTATTAGTCAGGCACTGTCAGAGCCTCTCAGGAGACAGCTATCTCAGGCTCCTGTCATCCAGCACATCCACAATAGTGTCTAGATTTGATGATTGAATATGGGAAGGATTCCCAGGTGGAGCAGTCTCTGAATTGTCCTTCCTTTAGTCTCTTCTGAGCACATTTTCACATCCAAGATGATGCCCTTGGTCTTCATGTCAATTACATCCTCAAACCCTTTTGCAAGGTCTGGTAGGGCACACACAGGTTCCAGGTGTTAGGTTACTGTAGTGGCACTTGAGAGACAGAGCTGCCCTTCAGACTGCATGCCCGGGAGCCAGGCAATGTTTATACTCAATAGCCGTGCACACTCCGGACTGCTGAGAAGACAGCCAAATGAAAGTGTGGATGCTAGCTGCATAAGTAAAGGCCTTACTTCGTACCACAGGTGCTTTCTAAGTGGCCCACGCAAGATGGCTTATCTTCATTGTCTATGTGGTGTGGCTGAGTGATGCTTAGGACATTAGCAAAGCATACTTCTGGTTTTGCCTATGAAAGTGCAGACATAGGTCTGGAACAAGAGTCGGCAGCTATAACGGAGACCCACCCAAGTATGGTGGCAGCATCCAACTAGCCAGGGGATCAGACAGAAGAGAAGTAGAAGTAAACAAAAAACAAAAAACAAAAAAGCAAACAGTATGCACAGGCTCCACACCAGTGGACCTCGACTCCACCCTCTCCAGTCTTTCAATACAGGCTCACTCCAGTAGACCTTGACTCCACCCTCTCCTGCCTTTCAATAGACTCTCACACCAGGGACTCTCCATGGAGTTTGTCATTGGCCCCTGTTTTTCTGAGGTGTCCAGCTTCATGGACTGAATAGCTACCGGATTGCTGGCTTTCCAGATGTTCACTGGGGAATTACTCAGTGAACAGTTATGAAACTCAGTATAATCAACTATTTTTTATAATTACGCACACACATATATATGTGCATGTATATATGCATGTATATACATGTGTGGGTATATAACTAATACATAATATGCACATGAAGAGAATGCTAACAAATACATTGTGCTAATATGCCTGAGTTCCTTATAAAACGAGAGCACACAGGCAAGCCAGATGATTCAGTAGGTAAAGTCATTTGCCACCAGGACTTACAACCTCAGTTCAATCCCTGGGCCCCATATGGTAGAAAGAGAATTGATTTCTACAAGTTGATACCTGACCTCCAATCATAAGCCTTGGCATATGTGTATGTACATGCACATGCACAAGTAAATAAGCAAATAATTAGAGTTTTTAAATTGTTTTATCTTTTTAATTGTGTATCTGTCTTCATGTGAGTTTGTACACTTGAGTGTAGACAACCAAGGTTCCCACAGGCATTAGATCTCCCCTGGATCTGGAGTCACAAGCAGGTGTCTGCCACCTGACATAGGTCCTGAGAACCAAACTTTGATCCTTTGTGGTATATACTCTTAACCACTGGACCATCTCTCCAGCCACTAAATGTAAATTAAAAAAAAAACTTAAATATAATTTCCCAAAAGCCTCTGATGTGGAGTATTGAAATGGGGGAAGCTCTCCTTCCCATTGGTAGGTTCTCAGAGTTTCCCAGAAGACTCTGGTGGCACAAGGTAGCTGAGGCATAGTGCTTCTTGGTCCTCTTAGGCAGGTTACTGGACACTCAGTGCCGCATCCTCTGGCACAGGTTTTCATGGTATCTTTTGTTCTAATCTAAACTTGGCCAACTTCCAATTAGGGTGAACAGGAATAAGAATTCAGGAAAGAAATTCAGGGTCTTATGGAATCTGGTGGCATAGCTACTGCTCCAAATCAAGCACTGACATGGACTTTTAGAGCTTTTTTTTAAAAATTATAACCAATGCATAAAAATCATATATATATTTATGAAATCATCATTATCATCATTAATCTCTCTGTGTGTCTGTCTTTGTCTGTCTGTCTGCCTCTCTCTCTCTCTCTCTCTCTCTCTCTCTCTCTCTGTGTGTGTGTGTGTGTATATGTGTGTGTATGTGTGTGTGTGTGTGTATCTGTGTATATATCATGAGACAATTACCATCTTTAAACTGAAAACCCTCAGAATCCTTTCTTCTGGCCTTTTAAACATAAATTATAAATCAATAGCATATAATGCAGCCACCAGAACTCCTTTCTCCAATCCACCTGTAACTTGATGTCTGTTAGTTGACTTTACTAGGTCTGCCCATCCCCCTGCCCCACCCAGTCTTTAGTAACTACCATTCTACACTCAGCTTTTATGAGATCAACCTTCACAGCTCTCACATGAGGAAGATCACATGGCACTGGTTTTCCTGTGTTGGGCTTACTTCATGTAGCCTGATGACATCCGGTTTCAGTCATGTTGCCAAAAGTGGCAGGATTCCACCCATTGATGGCTGATATTCCACTCTATACTATTACCACAACATCTGCATCTACTTATCAACTACCAATAGGTTGTTTCCATCTCCTAGCTGGTGTGGACTGTGGTATGATAAGCATGGAGTACAGATGTCTCTTGGCATACTGAGTCCTACTCCGTTGGCTACATGCCCAGGACCAGGGTTGCAGGACTGCCAATTCTAGTTTTTAATGTTTTGAGGAACTACCATAATGTTCCTGACAATGACTGCACTAATTTACATTTCCATCAACAGTTTCAAGGGCCCCCCTTTTCTCCACATCTTTGCCAGCACTGTTGAATTTTTGACACTTTTTTAGCAATAGCCCTTCTGACTAAAGAGAGATTTCACTGTGGTTTTGACTTGTCTTTCCCTGATGTGTTCATTTCTTTTCATGTTGTTATGAAAAAAAATATTCTTATTCTAAGAGAAAGGGTTTCTTCTTAGTTTCATCATGGCAGGGAAATCATGGGAGCAAGAACTTGAAGCAGGTTATCATGCCCCATTCAAAGCAGGAAAACACAGTGATAAAGGCAGACTGCTGATCAGCTCCCTTTCTTTACTCAAACAGTCCAAGATATCATTTAGGGAATGGTGCCAACCACAGTGGACAAGACTTTCCATTTCAATTAATCTAACACAGACAAGATAATTCCCGGCACACACACACAGGCACATATAGGCCCTTCTCCCATGTAGTTCTGGATTCTGTTAAGTTGACAATCAATACTAACCATTATACCTCGTGTTCAGTAGAGTTGAAGATTCTTTTATTTATCTATGCCTTCATTTAGGAAGTGGCTTTTTAGATGGACTGTTTATACATTTTGTGGCGGTATGAAGATGAGATGCAGCATCATGTCATCCAGGCTAGTTTTGAAATCATTACAAAGACAAAGATGGTCTAAAATTCCTGGTCCTCCTCCCTCTACCCCCCAAGTGTTGGTACTACAAGCATGGGTCACCACATCTGGCTCTTACAGACCATTTCTGATTAGATTATTGATGAGCATTCTTTTGTTCTGTTTGCTTGTTTTGTTTTGTTTTCCACTACAGAGTTGATTGAGTTCCATACACATTGCTGTTAGGAACCCCTTATCAGGTGTAATATTTCCTCCCATTCTATGGATTAACTTGTTAACCTGCTGATTGCCTCTTTTCCTGTGACTTTAGTTCGATAAAATATGATTGGATGATTCTTGCTTTTGTATTCTATGCTTTGGCCTCTTCTCCATAAACTTTGTGCCTATCCCCACATCAAGAAGCATCTCCTATACATTTCCTTCTAGTCACTTCATGACTTCAGGTCTTACAATTTATATCTTTAACCCATTTGAGTTGGTTTCCATGTACTGTGAAAGCTGGGGTCTACCTTTATTCTTCTGAAGGTAGATCTCTGTCTTTCCCAGCACCATTTGTTGTACACTCTCTTTTCTGGAATACATGCCCTCTAAAGTTCTACTGAAAACCATTTGACTATAAAAGCATGGGGATGAATTTTTTTTTAAAGTTTCCAACAATAAATCATCTGTAGAGGCTTTCAGTTGGATAAAGTGGTTTAAAGAAAGGAATCAGTTAAAAATGTGGAGCTCTCATTTAGGTCTGGGAGTTTGGACTTAAAAGGGTTGTGGATCAGGTATGGATGAAACAAGGAAAACAGACAGAAAAGCACACAGGGAGATGTGGTGTGCCTGTCCCAGTAGCCCAGCACAACAACAATAGGGTTTTTAAAAATCTTGTTTCCAAGATAATCAGATGCCCAAGGTCTGTACCAGTTGTGATAACTACTAAGGACAGGCATATCCACCCAGCTCCAACACCAGTACAGCCAACAGGTAGAAATGGGCATAAGAAGCCCATAGATGATGGATTTTGAAGCTCTGGTCAAGTATGCTCATCCTGAGAACAAGAGCAAAGCTCCTGTTCTGGGACCATCTTTCCCGGCACCTATTTAGAAGCACAAAACCACTGAGCACCATCTCTCATTGCTGGGTTTCATGGGCACATTTGTACGGAAGCCAGAGGTCCAAATACTGTTCTTCCCACAGTTTCTTTGAAACAAGATCTCTCACTGAACCCAGAGCTCACTCAGTGGGACAGGCTGACTGGTGAGGGGCCCCAGAGATCTTCCTGTCCCTTCCCCAACACTGGGATTATAGGTTTGTACCCTTTTGTTTAACCTTTAGGTGGGTTCAGGGGATCAAATTGAGGTCCTTATGCTTATACAGTAAGTGTTCTACCAACTCAGCCCTCTCCACAGCCCCACTGCTTGGGTTTCTCCCAGGTTTGCTTTCCCAGTAAGTATGTATTGTCTCTTGTTTCCAGTCCCCGATGCACACAGAGAGTCGGGAACAGACCAGTGAGTCATTTTTTAGGAACAATCACCAGTTTTTACTGAGAACTATAAAAGTCACGTTTTAAAGACTTCATTCTCTTTTAAAATAAGATGGTGGCAAAACCATAAGCCACAGAATTCGCCATCTTTTCCATCTTTAAGCATAGTTATGGAATTACTGTTGACATATCTAACATCATTGAACAACAGATCTCTAGGCCATTTTCACCTTGTAAAAGCCAACTACATACTCACTAAACAAGCTCCTATTTCTTTCTTTGTCAGCTAATTTTTTTATAGTGCTAAGATTGGAACCTAGAGCTATGTATATGCTAAACAAATACTCTAGTACTGAGTTTATAAGTGCTAGTCCTTATTTTGATATTTTGATGTAAGTACTATAATGAGGCAAAGTAATGATATCTCATGATGGTTTTGATTTGAATTTTTTTCATTTTTATTTATTTACATATAGGGACCATTGAACTCAGCACCTCACACAAGCTTCCAATGGCTAGCAATGTGGAATGTCTTTTTCAATGTTTGTTATCTATCATCCTTTAGAAATTCTAGTGTCATCCATTGATATTCTTTTTCGATTTTCAATTCAGTTGTTTGGTTTTGTTTTTGCTACTGAGTTGTGGGAGTTCTTTATATCATCTGGATGATAATTTCCAACCAGTTGTCAGTGATACAATCTTTGACTGTGTTTTCCCAGTCCAAAGGTTGGATTATCACAGTGTTGGCTGATTAGAGTCTAGGTTTGTATATTTGTCATGAAGCCTGGGCAGTGCTCATGCATAGCATGTTCTACAGCCCCAGACTCTGGAGTTTTTGACATGATGTTTTACCATGGAATGTAGATTAGCCCCAAGAGCACACTCCTGCTCTAGCCTCTCACATGCTGAGACCTGACACTAAAGGTATGACATTACATTCAGCTTGGCTTCCCTATGTTCTTTTACTTAGAAAATATATTTCCATAGCTACTCAGATATTTGGAAAACCATAAGACTCCAAGATCCGAACTCTTCTGGACAGTATTTCTGGGAGCAGCAGTTGGGTCCCTGCCCTTGCCTAATACTCTCTCTGCTACCAAGTTACAGAACTGTTTCTATACAGTGGTTTGAAAACATGTCTGCAGGTTTCTTTACACTTGCTTGCTAAAGGTTTTGTCTATGTGCCTGGAGACTTTAAAGCATCATGGTATATGGTATGGCCTTCACAGTGGAATGCAGAGAAAGAGGGAAAGGAAGTAAGCCAAAGAGCAACATCTGGTCCAAATTACAGCTATTAAAGTTCTTCCAGGCACTAGACTTAGAGAGAATGCTTTGGGATGATTCTCAACCTCAGCCATCATTACCTACAACCAACTATTGGCTAGCTGAAGCCAGTCAACTTTCATATCTGAAACCCAAATCAAGAGTTGTTTTGTTCTAAGTCACACAGTAGTTAAACACTCTATTAGACACAGGGTTTGGACATGTTTTATGTTTTTTGTTTGTTTGCTAACATCTTTTCCTCTGAGATCTGAAAAGTTACCAGGACTTTCCATCTTCAAGTGTATTTTTAAATCCAGCCAAAATTTTAGTGCCTGTTTCTGGACTTGGGGCTCCTTGAGATGTTGCTTGAAGGGGGAAATAGGAATCCCTTGACTCTGCCATCTCTGTTTCCTTCCTCATTCTACAAAAAAAAAAAAAAAAAAAAAAAAAAAAAAGTTTTTCTTTCCAATAGGAGCTGAGCTGGTAGGAATAGCCAGAGTTCACAGTACAGTGTTCAATCTGGACAGAGTCACCACCTCATTTTCCATTCCTGGTGTTAAATGGAAATAGGCCAACTTCACATTACACCCTCCTGTGATTCATTCCAAGGGAAGATCCCTCCCTATCTGCTGCCTATAAAAGAGGAGGCAGAACAGCCAGAAGATCAGAGAGGCAAGGCCAGCACAGAGTCTGCCAACTTTCACTGAAGCCAGCTCTCTCTCTTTCTCCACCATGAGGATCTCTGCCACGCTTCTGTGCCTGCTGCTCGTAGTTGCTGCTTTCAACATCCAAGTGTGGGCCCAACCAGGTGAGACTTGCCCTGCCTCCTTTTTCTCAGAACATGCTGTCCATTCTCTGGGACATTTCATGGACCATTACAGAACGAGGTTTGCCCATAGTCTCACCTTACCGGCTTTGCCAAAGTAAGGCAATTAAAAGAAGGACAAAGAATCCAATGACAGTTCCAGAACTTGAACCTGATTCCCTTAGGACTCATTTGAGGAAATAAGATAGTTCTTCCCTTCTGTGGTGATGGGGTCCTGGGTCATCAAATAGGGGCCTGAGATGGTTCTCAGGTAGAAGAGGGAGGGGGAAGAAGCCAATGTCTAGTGGGTGCTTTATCCAGCCCAATTTCCAGAGACAGTGATTATGTAGAGGCTGTGTCACAACTAAACACCATTTCTTTTATCCTAAAAGGGGACTCATAATCAATGTCTTCTTATTCTAAAGAACTGGGGCATTATACTAATGCTTTCCAGGGACACGCATGATTGTCATCAGCTCTTTTTGCCTCTATTGACTGGCACATAACCCATTCAAGTGAGAAAGAATTGAGGGGCATATTAAAAAGGAGAGACATTAAACTAGGGTGGGCATTCCTTTAAGCATCAACAAAAGACCTGCAATCTACCACAAAGAACCTTTTCTTGTCCTTTCATTGTAGATGGGCCCAATGCACCCACATGCTGCTATGTCAAGAAACAAAAGATCCCCAAGAGGAATCTCAAGAGCTACAGAAGGATCACCAGTAGTCGGTGTCCCTGGGAAGCTGTTATGTAAGTACATAACCCCTGCCTTCACCCCTTCAGTGTTAAGCCATTCCTGAGGCAGTCAATAGGATTATATACTCAATGGGTAGAGACTATATCTCTAACACAAACTCACATAACTTTCAGTGGGAAAACTGAAGCCCACCATTCTCTTCAGAGCCACCAGTTCAGAACTTCCCTCTCCCTCTAAGAGCCAAGGGGCCTTCTCTTTGTTCAATGAGAACTTCATCTTCCCATCAGGCCCTTCTTTGCCTTACCTTCTTCCTCCTCCATCCCCGGGTAATATCATCAACTTGGGGTAATGCACCAGGCAGAGACTCACAAAGTAAGTTACATACTCTTTAACTGAGCCCTCTTTCTTCAGCTTCAAGACCAAGAAGGGCATGGAAGTCTGTGCTGAAGCCCATCAGAAGTGGGTTGAGGAGGCCGTAGCATACTTAGACATGAAAACCCCAACTCCAAAGCCTTGAAGACATGTGCCTGAACAGAAACCAACCTAGGAGTCAAGAAGCAAAATTCCTCGCCCTTGTCCTTTCTGAGAACTGTGCTGAAATGGGTTGATTACGGTCCCAATGTATAGGAGCTGTCTGTAGGAATGTGAAACAGTCATGCCTAAGGAATGGTCTTTAAGTTATTAATATTTTTATTTAATTTGCCATGTACTTTGGTGTGATTTGAATGTAAAGCCCTGGAGACCTCATGTCACTTTAATGTTGTGTTCCCTGCAGAATTCTCCCCCTTGCCCCATTTACCTTGCCCCTGTATTATAAAGGGGCTTTGCAAGGATCAGTGCAAAGATTTTATTTAAAAACTTTTAGGATAAAATCATAATGTTATGATACTGTGGGATTTTAAAATGTATGACTACTGAAGTTTCATATAAAATGTATTTTTGCACAAAAGCCTATCTTTGATGCTGTCTTTTAAAGGAACAAAATTAAGATGGATGGTTGAACAGGGTGGCAAGAAGTACATGGGGCCGGGCGGTGGTGGTGCACATCTTTAAATCCCAGTGCTTGGGAGGCAGAGGCAGGTGGATTTCTGAGTTCGAGGCTGGCCTGGTCTACAGAGTACCAGGACAACCAGGACGACACAGAGAAACTCTGTCTCGAAAAAAACCAACCAAACAAACAAACAAAAACAAGAAGCACATGGGTGCAAGAGGGAAGGTGGGGAATCAGATATAGTAACCCTGGGTCTTAGCTTAGGCTGAGCTTAGTTGTGAAAACCATACAGGATGAAGCTAGAAAAAGCCAGGTCCACAGTTTTGCTGTCTGACAGATGACATCAGCTTCAGCTATTTTACCAGGCACTTTTTGGGGGGTTCCCAAAGCCATGTTTTTTCATACAATATCTTATTGCACCAGATTCCTATTTGTTTGGTGTCCCCACAGACCCCAAATCCCTCCAGTCCAGAATATTAAAGTATGTCTCTGCCTTTGACAATGGAGATGCCAGGCCAACATGGCCTTGCAAATTCCTTTCCACATCTGGCAGCCACGGAGTCTTCAAACTGTTCTATCTCTGTTAATCAGAAAGGGCAGTGAAGGTGAAGATCATGGAACCAGTACAAGATTCTAAGAGATCCCTGGACCTTCCAGCTGAGCCTCCATTAAAGCCCCAGGTAGAAACATCAGGTGTCAGAAGGAGGTAGACACCTTAGTGACAAACAAACAGTACATCGGTGACCATGCACTGATGCTCCAGCCAGATCTAACAGAGCTTTCTGCCTCTCCTGCAGCCTTCGGTGTCAGGCCTTCTCTCAAGTCAGCAACAAGCTGACTTCCCAAAAGAGCCACTAGGAGGCAGACTAGCATCACCCAGACTATAATCTTCCTGTCACAAGTTTCATCTTAGAGCCATGAAAGTGGTGTCAGATAGAAAGGAATGTGCGTTATATGGGTCAATGCTAAGCAGAGAATCAGTGAGTTCACAGAGGAGGAGCTCCCTGTGCCCAGGGCCAAAGAAACCCCTCCTCTTTCTTTTCTTCTTTCTCTTCTTGCATTTCTTTCTTTCTTACTGTTTGTCTCCTTGCTTTTTTTCCTTCTAGTCTTTTTTTTTTTTAACCAAGTGCCCAGATTGTCCTAAAATTCAATATGCAAAGAATGATCTTGAATTTTCATCCTCCAGCCTCTACCTTCAGAGGGAGAGAACAGGTGTGTGCCCCTACCCACAGTTTTTGAAGTGCTGAGGACCAAATTGTAGACTTTGTGCATGTTAGGCAAGCACTCTACCCACCTAGTGAGATACACTACCAGCCTAATTCTTCATTTTAAGGAATTTAAATCTTGTTTGTCTTCATCTATGTCCAGGGCCATTTAGGCAAGAATAATTAAAGAGAAAACTAAAACTATGACCAGAAAGAGAGGGTGGTCCATAGCTGAGTATCAATGGTCTATGGAATTCAAAGCCTAGATGGGTTATATCATTAATATGAGTTACAGCACTAGTTGTCTTGAGTAGTCACTAACCTGACAGGTTTCTTTAAGTGAGAGGGTATAGTAGAGCCATGGTCCCCAAGCAGGCACCAGCATCATGTAGAAGCTAAAAATAAAAACAAAATGAGCACATTTCACATCTGGGAGCATATCCATCAAAGGTGCCCAAATACTGCCATCAAATATATTGATTGGGAGTGGTGAGTGGCAAAGATGTCCCTTTTGCCCTTTAAGGAGTTACCTTACAGGTCTGGGGATTATTGCTAAGAAAAACTTTTAAGGGTTACTCATATTCTTTATTTCTATATTACAGGACTTCTTCTGTGATCTCTGGCTTAGACATAAAGGGCGTCATTTGTTTGGTTAACACACAGACAACTGTGATGATCATGTGCCCCCATTAAAAACCCAAAAGAGTGCATCATGATGATGCATAACTATAATCCAGCATTTAGGAAGCTGATGCTGAAGGATTGCTATAAGTTCATGGCCAGCTGGGCTACACAGTGAGTTCAATATCAGCATGGAATACATAGCACAACCCTGCCCCTCCTGCAGTAAAATTGATTAAATATAAAACTCCAACAAGTAACATTCAGCAGACTTCTGACAGCAGGTGGAAAGAGCTGGTGCCTCAGGTTGGAAAGATGGAGGCCCATGTTCCAAAGCACCAAAGCTGTCAGGTCCTGTCCACGGAAATCTTAGCTCCAAAGGAAAACTTTACAAAAATATGCATTGATAGTATGCTGGTTGCTTCTGTCTGCATTTGTCAAGTTATCACTGTAAGGAAAACAGTTTAGGAAAGAACTGGCTGTCCTTGAGCATTAGAATAAAGTCCACAAATTCAAGATTTATACTGCAGGAAGTATAATCTATGTGTTACTACAACTCTCTCTGTCTCTATGTCTCTCTCTGTCTCTCTGTCTCTCTGTCTCTCTGTCTCTCTCTCTCTCTCTCTCTCCCTCTCTCTCTGTATGTCTCTCTTTCATGGAAAACCTCTTAGTTGGATAAAGTGACAGCAAACAAAATGAGATAAAAATGTAGCTTTGCTATGCAAGCAAATGTCTTACTAAAAAGAAGGTGATGAGACATTGACTGAATGCTCAAAGGAGAAACCCCCCAAAGTTTTTGACAAAATCTATTAAATTATCAATAAAACAATTAGTGATCCTAGACTCACTAAAAGACATAGCCAAGTCAAAAGGAACATGGTCCCCAAGTCTTTAGAGAATTCCAAGGATAGATAGCATTTATTTATCTGAGGACTTTGTGAATGAATGCTAACCAATAGGGTAAGAGACCAAATGGTGTAAGCTACATTCAAGTCCAGTCCCTAAAAACACCCCATACTTCAAATTTCCCTCCTATTGTGGTGATCTTAAAGGTAATGGGACTCAAAATTTGGACTCTGCTTAATCTCTCTGAGCCTCCACAAATAGAGATTTCTAGACTATGGATAGCTCTCACACTAACGTCACCATTGCTTAGACACTTATAAACAAAACACAGATATGAAAACTCTAGCGACAAAGATTCCAACAGGGAGTGTGGGACATAGATGCTGCCATTGTCTGAGTGAAAATAAATGAACTTAGAATTTCTTTTAAAAAAAAAAAAGAAAAAAAAATCTGAAGTCCTAGAATTTGATAAGGAGAGTGTGGGCTGATTCTTTAGGGGCTTGAGCAGAGGTTCTCTTCAACACTCTATTCACAAATGACTAAGGAGAAGGAAATAGAATGAATGATCTCATGAGGGCAAACAGAAACAAAGGTCAAAAAAATGGAAGCGCATTCTCAGAAGGGTGAGCAAAGCCTTGAAGGGTTGTGGGATTGCTGCTGACACCTGCCAGTGAGAGAGCTGGATACAACTATGCTTTCCTTCTAAAACCTGACATGACACACTATGTATACATGGCTTGTCTTTTTGGCATACAGGGCACTGGACAAGGTAGATCCAAGTAGATCCAAATCTTCTGAGAAAGAGGATCAAGCATCACCAAAGGCACATTCAAGACTATCCTGTTGCCATAGGATCTGGGCCATCTCTCTTAGTGATGGGTTAATCGCAGTAATGGTTGATATTAGCTGTCAGCTTGACAGGGTCTAGATCCACCTAGAAGACAAACTTCTGCAGGTGTCTGTGAGGAAACTTCTAGATTAGGTTAACTGAGGAGATAGGAAGGCTCACCCTAAATATACTAGGTAACATTTCATGGGCTGGGGTTCTGGATTGAATAAAGGAAAAATGCACACTGAGCACCAGTATTCATCTCTTGCTACTTACTGACCACAGATACAGTGTGATCAATTGTCTCACATCCCTTGCATCATAGCTTAGCCACCATGACGGTGTGAACCCTCACACTATGATCCAAAATAAACCCTTCCTTTTTTGTTTTTATCAGGTACTTTGTCTCATCAATGAGAAAAAAAATTCCTACTACAGCTATGTTCTGTCTATGAGATATGAGGAAAGCACAGACTGATAAAGACTTACTCCTCAACACATTCACATACTCCTCCTACTTCCTTAGTCTAGAGACACCAGAGTCACATGTGGAGCCAAGGTCAATGGCACGCAGGCAGAAGTGCTACAAATTGCACCCATGTCTGATTCTGTAAACTAAGTCTCAGTAAATGTAGAGGCTATCCATACCAGGTGACTACTGTAGTTTTTATCCATCCTAAATAGCTGAAGCACTTACCATTTTGCAGAAAGTAAGTTGAGCATCATCTGGCTGCAGTGCAATCACAAAAAGGTGTTATTGAGATTGGGCCAGCAATGGTACCGAAGGACTGGCTATTATTGCTGTGACCAATGGGCCCAGGGATCTAGCTGCTGTGTACCTCAGTGTCTCACCTTTGTGTAAGAGGAGAGTTGATAGCTCTTAAAGGGATATGTGAAATAATGGAACAATGGGAGCATTTCAAATAAAGACATATGGGGCCTGGGGGATGACTAAGTGGTTAGGATCACTCGTGTAACCATGAGGACAGGGTTTGGATCCCAACACCAGAATAAGTAGTCAGGCATCAATTCCTGTAGCCCCCAGCTTCATGATGTGGGGGTGCAAAGACAGGAGAATTGGGGAAATCACAACAGAGAAAACATGGATTTGATGTTCAAGGAGAGACTGTGTCTCAAAGAAATAGGTAAGAGGTGATAGAGGATACGTGACACCATCTTTTGACCTCTGTATTTCCATAAGTGCATATAGCACACACACACACACACACACACACACACACACACACACACACACACAGAGTGAAATGCCTGGGAACCCCTTGGAAGAGAGCCTCCCTTTCATAAATGGTTTTACAGAAGAGGAAGATAAATTGATTTCTCGAAGTCTGTATTTTCCTCTTTTAAAGGTGATCTTAACTAGAATACCTGCTACCTGGGTCATTTCAGACTTTACATGTTAGCGTTGTAACAGCTTTCTATTCCCCAGAGATCCTTGAGAACAGAGGTCCTTCTTTGGTCCTGTTTTGTACATGGTCAAACAATATTCTACTTTGTTTTCTGATAAACAGCATGTCAAAAACAAAAACCAAAACAATCAAACAAAAATCTTAAAGAATGGAATGCTTAAATAGGCTTATACTTCAGGGTCACAACTCATTATTGAGGGAATTCAGAGCAGAAACTCAAGCAGGGCCTGAAGCAGAAACCATGGAGGAATTCTGGTTACTGATTCTATTGCTCATTTCGTTATCTTTCTTACACAGGTCAGGACCCCTTATATAGTCAAGGAGCCACTCAAAGTGGGCAGAACTCTCCTATGTTGATCGATCATCACTCAAGACAATTCCTCACATATGACCGTAGGCCCATCTTACAAAGACAATTTTTCAGCTAGGATTCCTTCATCCCTAGTGGCTGTAGCTTCTACCAACTTGACAATGAAACTAACCAGTACACAAAGGCAGGCAAATACAGTAGAGGCTTCACAATATAGAAAAGAAATTGAGAGAGAGGCATGTAGGGCCATCTACCCCTAAAGTGCATAGCAGAACCTTTGAGTTTTCATCTGGGTCCAGATCTCTATTCTCTCTCTCTCTCTCTCTCTCTCTCTCTCTCTCGCTCTCTCTCTCTCTCTCTCTCTCTCTCTCTCTTGTTTTCTTTTAAAGAAAGGAATAAAATAAAATACATATCTATGTTTCTTTCAAGGCTCTCATGGTACAGACTATGATCTTGCTTTCTTTTGTTTGTTGGAGATTAAATCCATGGCCCTGTGTATGCTAAGCAAGCATTCTACAGCTGAGCTGCAACCACACCCCATGACTTGAACATAGTAGACACAGTCTGTTATTGAGAAAAATCAAAGCCAAGAGTTCTAATTCCAGCAACCCTTCCCTGCTTTGATCTCAGCATTCCTCAGAAAAACACGTAAGAATATAAGATTGTTTTTCCCTACTGAGGGACCCACTGCCTGTGCTTCTCTGATGAAACCCCTCCCCCACTGTTCACCAGACACGAATCAGGTCACAGGTGAGTGGAATGTCTTTCCTGATGACTGTTGGGAAGCAGAGAAGAGGAAGGCCTGAGAAGCTCCACATCTTACCCTCGAACTTGCCAGGAACGACCAGGCAGTTAGATGGAACAGCTGCTGAACTTGGAAGTCTTCTCTTTATTTATTTTACTTATTCTCATTAAGGTTTCTGGATTGCTATCAAAATCCAGAGACAAGTGTGAAAAGGAAATAAGTAAGCCACTCTATAGTACCCACAATTGAACTATAGAAGTATTCCTGCTAAGTGCAAAAATCACTAAATTATGTCATCCAGGCATCTCTGACATCAGGAAAGTTCTACATATCTTACATCACCACAATTTCTGGAACTCTAGACCTCCCCAGTGCACAATACGGGAATTCCTAAAACTATCTCTAGGGTATGCTGTCTTCCTTGGAAGTAGTGGAAAGTCTGGGAGGCAATCGGAGGAAACCATCTGCCCAGACACAGTCTCTTTCTAGCGCCCCTGCCCCTACCCTTACCCCCAACCTGGCTAGGTCCACAAAATTCACTCTATTTCCTAATACCAAATGCTGAACTTCCAGGCACTGAGAACTTATGGAGATCTGACTACTCTTTCAAGTACTTTCTATATTAATCCTCATAGCAACCAGCTGAGGTAGGCTTGATTATCCTTCCCATCTTAGCCTAGCAGAGGAAGCATAGATAAGCTATCCATAGTATTAAGCTTATCAATGACAGAGTCATGATCCAATTCAGGCATCCTAGATCCGCTGTCCTCATGATGCTAGGCACTTGGGAGTGATTAGCAAGGAATGAAAAGTTGAGTGTTCTGTCTTCTGTGTGGTCCCCTTTTAGGTAGTTGCTGATTAATTGCAGATGGAGCTTTATAGGCCAGCAAGAACACTGCAGTCCAGTTCTTAGGACAGATATCACTAGTTGGCCACAGAACTGTCTTTTTTTCTAACCCAAATCCTTTTAAACACATCTTCCCATGTAACCTTTATGGATCAATCAATTTGGTGTGGGACTGTCCCAGGAAAGCCAGGAACCAACCATGTGGGACCCCTGGGTTCACATTCAACACAGTAATTGTCTGTAGCTGCTGTATTTAAGACGTTTACTCTCCTCACAGCTGCTCGTAGGTGGGAGCGAAGGGCTTTGCACTGATGAACATAGTGGTTCTTATGTTCCTTGTACTTGATGTTTTGAAGCCACCTTGTCTGCTGTGTGCTCTGAGAATGAGGGTAAACTAGAAGGCTGCTCTTCAAATCCTTAGGGCATGAAGACATTTGGTCCCTGTTCTGTTGCTTGCAGACCAGTTCCAGGGCAATGTATTTGATAGAGAGGGGCTTGTTTTGATTTGATTTAGTAAAGGGCTTTAGCAGCTAAGCAAAGCACTTTAAAATGCTGGAGAATCCAAGGTAAAAGGTGTAGGTAATGAGGTGGATATCACCCGAATCCACTGTATGTATATGTGAAATTCTCAAAAGAGAAAGGAAAATACTTCATAGAATGAGTTTTCTTTTGATTTGGTGACTGTGGTGGCTTCAGTTAAGAATGGCACCCATAGGTTCATATATTTGAATACTTACCCCTGAGGAGCACTACTTGAGAAGGAGTGGAAGGGGTGCCCTTGTTAGGATAGGTATAGCCTTGTTGAAGATGTGCTGATGGGGATGGGCTTTGGGGTTTCAAAAGTTCAAGCCAAGATCAGTTTCTTGCTCCTTGTGATGCCTATAGGCCCAGATGTAGAACTCTGAGCTACCTCTCCAGCACCATGTTGGTTTGCATGCCACCATGCATCTCACCATGATGATAATAATGCTCTGAAACTGTAATCCAGCCCCAATTAAATGTTTTCTCTTCATGAGTTGCTATGGTCATGATGTCTCTTCACAGTAACAGAACTCTAAGACAATAACCTAAATAAACATTTTTCATAAGAATACAATATCACTAAATTAAAAACTTATACTGGTCTGGAATGTATTTTTTTCTTTTTGAAAGCCTTCTCTATGGTAAATTCTCATTTATGAACAATATATGGTTCTTGAAAATCATTAAAAAACTTGTTAATTTTTATTTTTATTTTAAATATTTTTCTTTTATTTTTCAAATGAGTACCAAATTCTGGTTTCTTTCTTTTTCTTTTTTAAAGTTCCCATGGTCACTTTATTCAGAGGCTTATCAAAATGATCAAGATGCAAGGAACATATTCTTTTTTTAACATTTTTTTTATTGTATGAAACATTTTAATTAAGAATTAAACTTATTTTTGTATACATAATACTGTAACAATGCAATAACACATTGCAGAATGAACATACTGAATTTGAGAATGAAATACATCAACATATTCTTTAGCTGGAATTTTCTTGAGACTACTTTCTTGTTCTAGTCCAGTGTAAATATTTTTGTCAAATTCCTAGAAGGCCACCAAGATCTTTCCACTGTAATGGATGATTTTGTGAAAACAGATGTAGAGTTCAGGTTCTGTCTCCATGATAGTTGGGAAATTTCATTTCGATCACCTTCATATATGTTTTCATTTTAAGGGATCACTGTATTAGGTTTCCACACTACCCATTAAATTGCTCCTGATTGTTGCCATCTAGCTCATGTTCTCTACCCTCCTCTCCCATATATCACTTTCCCTGATCCTGTTATCCTTTCTACCTTCCATACACAACTATTCTATTTTCAGAAATTTTCTGTCTTTCCTCTATAGCATATTACTTTATCTACAATATGTGTGCTTCTATGGATTGTAACTTTTTAATCATTGCAAACTCTGGTTTCTTATCCTCAATCAGTCTAGTTTAACTGAGTCACCTGTCAACTTTTTTGTTGCTAGTACGGAATGCTATATCTGAATTAAATAAGTGTCAAGATATTTTCTGCAGCTAATAGTCTTTTAAAATATATTTTCAGAGGCCTTTGGACAGCAACAAAAACTTGCTACTTTATTTATCAAAAGAGGTTCTTGGAATGACTATATTCAACTGACACTCCTGCTGGTGACAGCACAGAAAGTGGCAAATCAAAGAAGTGGTCGTTATTGTCCTCATTAACTTTGTATACATTTTTTCTGAAATTGTATTCTTTTGAAAAGCAAGTACAGGTATAGAGGCATCATGCTGTCTTTGGTTTCCTGATGTTTTTATTCATTTGAGTATTAGAGGTGCTTTGCCTGAGGACACCAGGCAATCATAGCAGGTTGCTATCAGCTGGTATTTTGGTTTTGAATATTTTCAATATTTGCTCAGTCCTGACCTTTTCCTTCATTTTAATATACCATCTTCTAGATCAGTAGTTATCAGTGAGGCATGAACATCAAATTCATTTGTTTGTATGTACTGAAATAAAGATGTGAAGGATCATGCTTTTGTGAGAGGGAGTCAAGGACAAAAAGAATTAGCTTTTTTTTTTTTTTTTTTTCTGATAGTTCCTTGGTGGTGGTGGTTGGTGTCTAGTCAGGGATGTCAGAGTTCTTGAAGTGCTGCACCAGGGGTTGAGAAGGAGCAGAACAGCAAGTGGCTTCCTAGGAAAGCACAAAAACAGATACAGCACTGTTGGATGCAGACTCCCTACCTGGATGTTTCTTTGCAGAACCTGTTTGCTTCAAGATAGGATGTTATGTTCTGCAAGAAAAAACTTTCTGCCTTTTGCAGCTCAGCCCATTTGCAGGTAGCAATGATTCAGTCCAAGTTGGGGGTTTTCTCCTTGTACTTTTTCATCCCCCCATGCTGCTCAGTATAAATTGAGCAGAAAGGAATAAAAATTGGCATTCTCCCTTGACGAACCACCAAGTCTGTGTCTTTTGTTAAGTCCCCCAGGCCTACACCTGATTCTTGGTACCATGATGGCGCAGGCACAGTCACAGCATAGAAGCACTACAAAGTCAGCAGTGGGTTCTAAGTGAGATCACTCCAGAGTCTCATGCTATTACATTCCCTGGGTTTCCTTCAGAAGGTCCAGCAAGTTAGCCGATAGGACAGAAAGGATGTTGGGTAGATTTCTGTTTTGATTGGCAGGCTTAGGTTACCCAAGCCTTTGCTTGCTGCATACAGCCCTTCCCCACAATGTACTCAAAATTCATCATATACACATCCAATCATACATAGGATGACAGAAAGTTTTCCCTAAACATTCATTCTTGCCCATCCAAGCCAGATGTACTCCTCCTCCTAATTCCAGGGTGCATACTGAGATGTTTTTGAATAATTTCTAAGCAGTGAAAGTGAGGTGGGGTGCTAAGATTATCAGATTATCAGGGCAGAGGAACCAGTTGCTTTCTTTGGACAAGGATGTATATGTAGCTTGGTACAAGTGGTGGTCCTGAATTGCT
Organism: Montemys delectorum; assembly: GCA_019843815.1. Taxonomy (NCBI): domain Eukaryota; kingdom Metazoa; phylum Chordata; class Mammalia; order Rodentia; family Muridae; genus Montemys; species Montemys delectorum. The sequence continues at coordinate 11,580 of JADRCD010185979.1, read as the reverse complement.
AACCACTTGGTGTGTGTGTGTGTGTGTGTGTGTGTGTGTGTGTGTGTGTGTGTGTAGCTCAAGCCAAGAGTGATCCTAGTTTTCTAAACTGTCCCTACACTTGCTGCTTCCCACAATGCTAAGTTCCTGGACACTAAGATTGTATGACCACTGCATTACATGAAAAGGGCAAGCGTGACTATCATGCCCTGTTTTTTGAGGCAGGATCTCCTGGGGCTCCAAAATTCTTCAGAGTGCCAGGTAAACACAGACCAGCACTGGCTTCCCTGTGCTTCTTTGTCCCGCTGCATAATGATCAGTTACATTTCATAATAACACAATCTCTTCAGTTTTCACTCTCATCCCCTAACAGATGCCAAGTACCTCCCACAGTTTTGTGTTTCTTCTATCTTGCTGCCTTTCCAGGAGCTGGCTGTGGTCCACTGCTCAAGACTCCTCCTTCATGACCTTGCGCAGGCAGAGTCTTCTCTGGAAGCATCCACCCACTCTGCTCCCTATAAAGGTAGATGGGAGAGACTGCAGAGCCCAGAGGCTGAGATCTACGCAGTAACTTCCATCTGTCTCCCTCCACCATGCAGATCTCCACGGCACTTCTATTCTTGCTGCTCACGGTCACTTCCTTCACCTCCCAGGTGCTGGCTCACCCAGGTAAGTCCCCTCCAACCTCTGAGGGAAACCAAGCATTTCTCAACTCTTCAGACTTGCTGATAACCCCACCATTCAAAGATGGGACAAGAAACCCCAACCAGTGAAATAGCCAGAACTGATATTGGTCCACATTCATATTTCTCTTTCTGTCTCTGTCTGTCTGTCTCTGTGTCGGTCTCTGTGTCTGTCTCTCTCTATGTGTGTCCCTATGTCTCTGTCTCTCTCTGTCTCCCACTCCCTCTTCCCTTTCCCCCTCCTTTCTCATGACTATTAAGGCAGGTGCCAAATGCATCTACCCAGTCAGCTCTCCTCACAGTTTTGAATATGAAACAGTGAGCATTTGGATAGTGGTGAAATGGAAGGTCCTGTTTTAGGGGAAGAGTTTCTGCAGGACTCTAAGAGAGAAATAGTGTCAAAGCAGGAGGTCCTGAGACCTCCTCTCAAATGGGTGCACCTTTACTGTGTTTAAGAACCTACTGTAGGTGTTTGCAAACTAATGCATGCTGCAATGACAGCTAGTCTAAATCAAATCAACAAGGGCCAACTTGTTGCCCATAGCAAACAATAATAATGCATAATAATAGGGCTCAGCTTCTGTACTGTATACTCAGGTTCCCAGATTGCTTAGGAGAGCAAAGAAAAAGAGTGTTCTGCAGGCAACACGTGCAAGCACGGAAGTATCACATGCCATTTTATCTTCTCCCTAATGATCAAACTGTTTAAAACCCCCAGCCAACAATGGATACCAAGAGCACAACCTCACTTGTGCCCAGAGAGCATACAGTGGAGAGTGTTTGATGACTGGTTCTGAGACTATCACATTGCTGTGTGCTCCTCTTAAGGACAGCAAAAGGGTATCAAAGTGGTGGAGTCTTTTCTATCCCCTTTCTTCTGGCCAGGAGAAAACGATCTTTGATGGTCATGCTTATGGTTTTGAATGAGTGAGTTTATTAAGTACATAGCAAGCCAATGTAAAAAAAAATAGATGGAGAGGAGGGAGGGAGGGAGGGAGGGAAGGAGGGAGAGAGAGAGAGAGAGAGAGAACAAAATATCAGTTCTAGTACTCAAAATTTTCCGCCAAAAAAGACCAAGGAAACTGCTTTAAAGAAGTCATTTGGGGTCCTCAGTGGATAGGGTTCCTCAGGTGAGGTTGGAGCTCATCACATCTATCTGAAACTGGCTGGAAAGTTGAGCAGGGGACTCCCTTTTGACCTTTCTTTCACGGATATGTTTCCCACAGCTGAATGGCTGACTTCCCTTTCCCAAGGCAAGCATTTTTATACTGTGGGATAAATGATAATAAACTCTTTTGGCAATTGTTCAGATTTTAACTATTTTTAGAGGCATAGTATTTTTACTCTTGGTGTCTGACTGTTACCTCTGCCTTGTTGCAGAGTTAGAGGGTGAGTCCACCCCCCAAGTTAGAGCTCTTGAAGTACCCTCTGAGACAGACATGTTTTGGTGTGAAATTGAGTAGGGGAACCAGCTTGTAAGTGAGCCCAAACAACACATAGCAATTTAGTAATATAATGTACATTGTATCTGCCCTTAAATTATCTGTATGTTGATATACAAGAAGATTGGTGATTTAGAGGAATTCCAATATCCAAGTCCTGACTGAATTTAGAGGCCAAAGGCTAAAATACTGGCTCTAGTTTCCCAGTTCTTTGTCTTGGCTGAGCTAGGGCCTCCAAGCTGTGGTTGCTAGACACCCTGAAGGGCAGCCTTGCCATTCCTACAATGTTAACTTTTGTATAACACTTAAAGAATGCTGAAACAAAGAAAATTTTAAGGAAATCCTGATTTTCCTAAAATGTAGTTTTCCTAAGTATGAACTAGCCTAGCAAAGTTAGCAAACCATAAACAACTATTTGACTAGACATGCATATTTTGGCTTTTAAATCAGTTTTTGTAAATGTTGCCATGAGCAAAGCAATATCTGTAGGAATTTTAATAACTTTCAGTCATCAGACATACACAAATCTTTAAATTTCATTCTCCAAACACCTTGCACAATCTCCACAGACCTCTTGTGACTTGGATCTAAGCTCTTTTATTTTGTCTTGTCACACAAAATCCATATTTACTTTTAAATCTTTACCCATTTAATAAAAAGCATAATATCATATTTACATTCTATAAACCACCTCTCTCATCTAGTTACTTAAGAAATCCATTTGTGTGAATAAGAGTTGAATGCAAATGATACGTAAGCTACTATGTAGCAAATGAACATCACCTCACCCTTATTAAACTATTGAGTTTTTTGGGGGGTGGGGGTGGGTTTGATTTTTCCTTGTTTGTTTGTTTCTATTGTTCCCAGACAAACTTTCGTAGTACTTGAATTTTACTTTTCTCCTTCTGGTCTCACAGTCTTGAGAAAGTTCATGTACAGTTTCAAGAGCCTGCAGGGAAATCAATTACTTTGATCAATGAACACTCTTTGTAAACATGAAAAGGCAGAAGAAAATGTTCACAGAGAGACAAAATCTTTACATGTTAACCCTGCAATTGTAGGTTTTGGGTACAGAAGACGGCCATTCTCTTGTTCTTGTTCTAGTGGTGGGCACCTGGGAGGCCAGGTGTCTGTGGGTATATCCTTACTCCTTCCATTCAATCACTGGTCTGTCCTTGTCACTGGTCTCTCTCTCTCTCTCCTTTTTATGAGAGTCACTTCTTTAAAACAGAAATGGTAGTTCATAGCCTGGTGTAAATGCCAATTATATACTGTATAGTCTAGGGGAATTGTTTGTACAGCCACACTTAAAGTTTTGAATGAGTGAGTGTATTTATTAAATATGTAGCAAGCAAATATAATAGTAAAAATAAAAGGATAACACACTAACACACACACACATGAGAGAGAGAGAGAGAGAGAGAGAGAGAGAGAGAGAGAGAGAGAGAG
>JADRCD010185978.1:0-14174 GCA_019843815.1 Montemys delectorum | reverse complement strand
AGCACATCTCAAGTGGCACCAATCAGTTTTCAAATGTTCCGAGTGTCATGTAGCAGCTAATACCACAGTACATAATAGAATAGAGACATTCTTGGCTTTAAATTGGAATATGGAATATGGAATAAATAAGACTAACTTATAATTATGTTCTTGCTTATTACTGATTATATTAGAATACAAATATAGAGTTCTAAAAATGTTATAAACCTCGATGCATGTGTCTAGGTATCTGACAAGGAGTAAAAGAGGAAAGTCTTGGTGATGTATTAAGCCTCAATCCACCAGGAGCTGGGCTAATTTCTTTTTATTATGTATGTTATTCCATTAAAGTCTCAAAGATACTAACAGACATGCTAACACAGAAGGGGAATCTCACAGGATCCCACCCCAGTCAAAGAACTACAGACAACTAACAATGAGAGAGGGAGAACTAGCCCTTCCCATGGAGGAGTGCTCAGCTGGTACAGATGGGCATCCCCAAAACTGTGCACACACAAACAATACTGAAGGGATTCTGCAGCTGGTTTATATATATTTAAGTGTGTGTGTGTACGTGTGTGTGTGTGTGTGTGTGTGTGTGTGTGTGTGAGAGAGAGAGAGAGAGAGAGAGAGAGAGAGAGAGAGAGAGAGAGAAACATGTAGTTACTGTTCTTTCACTATGATAAAACATCCTTACCAAACTAAGAGCCTCTATCCTGATCCACAGGCAAAGGCAGCGAGAGTGAGACTAGGCCTTGTGTGAGCTTTTCAAATCTCAAAGCCCATCCTCAGTGACACACCTCCTCCTTCAAGGCCACGCCTTCTGATTCTTCCTAAACAGTCTACCAACTGGGAAATAAACATTCAAATCCATACAAACGCATACATACACATACATATGTATATGTCTATAATACATTATATACATACATGGAGATCATTTTCATTGAACATACACACACATACACACACCAATAATAATCAAAAGAGAAGGCCATTAATTTGAGAGGGAGTGAGGTGAGGAGAGAGCATAAAGGTAAAAAAGGGAAGAGAAAATTGATATATTTAATTAAAAAAAATAAACCTCTTTGAAGCTTATTGGTGCTATTCAGGGTTAACAGAGCTATGTGCCCCAGACGGGACAGGAAGACCAATAAGAGAAGCACAGTAATCAACCCGTAGTGGAACTGGGTCCCAGTCAAGCTGCCCAGCTCATTGGGATGTTTCGGCATTCTCAGCTCCTCTTTAACCCTGGACCCAAGTAGGCTAAACCACGGGTTTGAGCATAAATCACCCTTAAAAAATGAAGAAACGAAGTATACTATTTTATAATTTTTATCTTAGTAGTTTCATGGCCTTTGCTGTACCTGAGACAAGACATAAAGAAGCACAAAGATAAGTCACCTGACAAGTAAGTCTATAGATAGATATACAGGCCAAAATTACATGGGATTCAAAGGTGGGAACCACCATCTACAATCGCTCATAGTAAGCTGCCATGTCAGAGAGCATCGGGCAAGTTCACTGCTCATTTGTCTCATCCTCTTTCTCTTTAGTCAGCTTACTTTCTTGCTGGACACTTTGAGAGTTTCTTAGTTGCTGACTCTCTTAACTATAAAATGACACAGAAAACAGGAAACATAGTTCTGGAATTTGATCCTGGCTCTTTTACCAGAGCTCTGGCTTTCTTTTCCAAATAGTTTGGTTTCTTGCATACTCATTAGGGCCATTTTCCTATTTGGAAAAACCCAGGCAAGGGTTTGTGGAAGGAAGTGGCGAGGTGGGTGGCATGTGGGAGGCACATGGTGGGTGAGGACTGCTGGCCTTTGAAGGCATGTGAGAGAACAGAGCTGCAAGGGGAAAGCTACACACAGAGCATGCTCACGGTAACCCACAAGTCGGTACCAGGTCTTTCAGCTACAGAAGGGGGGGGTCCACCAACTGATGAGCAAACACCCCACAATTACTTCATGATCTTCAAAAGAGGTGCATGCATTGGAGACCAACAACCTCATTATGTAAGGATTTTACTAATTCAAGGAACATCTTCACCCATAATAATTTCTTTGATATTTGCTTAAGATTCAACAATTATAAAGATTTAAAGTCCCTTTGTTACATGAGAAGAAAAACAGTCCATTTTTTTTCTCATTCCAGAGTCTCTTTTTGTGTACCACATTGGTGAGGTTAGATTCCTTACTTCCAGAGAGAAGAATGCACCCATTCTAGAAAGTTTTCATCATGAATGACTAAAGCAACAAGGGTGGTGTGCTTTCTGAAGGTATGCATTGAACTAAGACAGCAGATAAAGGAGAGCCTTGCTGTGACCCAGCATCATTGTGTATGAATGTATCTCTAATTTTATGTGTTAGAAACTGAATACTGAATTCATGTCTGATGGTATTTAGAGGTTGGGTCTTTCAGAAATATTCAATGAGGTCATCAGGGTGGGAACCCCATGACGAAGCTGCTGGCTTTCTTAGAAGAATAAGACAGACTTGAGTTGACAGAGCTTTTGTTCTGCCTCAACAAATGGTGTTCCCCACTGTAGCACTATATGGCAAGGACCCCATCAGAGGTCAACTACATGTGCGTTTCATGCCTACAAAATGGAGAACTAAATAAAACTCTTTACAAATGACCTCAGAATATGATATTCAATTTCTGCAATGGAAAAAAAAAGACTAAAATACACACATTTTGGGGAATGTCTTAAATCCTGGAACTAGTGAGGAGAGCTTAGGGAAATGAAGAAGAGGGACCAGGACAGTTATTGTTCTGGGCATGACAGTTGTGTCTCCATTGTGTAAACTCTCACTGGCCTTCACAGTGGCTTTGATAAGGAAAGAGAAAAACCGAGGCAAGAATAGCCCTGATTCAAACCAAATCTCTACGGTGTTTGGTGTGTAGGTGGAGTTTTCTGTTCTTTACAGTGGTGATTGTTCATCACGTGTGCTGGGCTAGATTGATTGTCAAATTTGGGGGAGAGAAAGAATTTTCCTCTGGGGTATACTGGCAATTATTTTTCAGTTGTTTTTGCCCTGCCCTGGAGCATGAAGCCAATATCATTTTTAGGATCAGGTGAGTTTATCCAACATGATCAATTTCCTGTGATTGTCTGCGGTTGTCACTGGGGGGGAGGGACAGCAACTCTCCTTGATCACTTAGACACTAAAAGCTGTCACCTGGAAATTGACCAGGACATAAAACTCTGAGCCCCAATGACAGCCACAGGAAGATCAAGAGACTAATAAGTAGTAGAGAGAGTGGGGGAGCACAAGGCAGGTTACCTGCATCCCTGCCCTTGCAGCGCCCACTAATGAGGTACAGGGCTGGGTAACTGGTGTCAGGTCATAACACATCAGCCTCTCGAGGGCTCTGGCAGGGCCTGAAGAGTAATGTGACGTGACAGACAGTAAAGAGTAATGAGTCACATTCCCCTGCTGCTGAGTGTTGCCTGATAGGAACCACAGGTGATAGAGAAGGCCTTTGTCACCACTGAGAGGACCAACGGGCTTCCTGGTCACCTGTACAGGGAATGCTATTTGACAGTTTCTTAACTTTGCTGGGTACTTGGCATAGTGGGTAAAGTAATCCCTCACTTGTTTGTGGTAGGGGAGGGGAGGATGTGTGTTCATTTATGAAATAAGTATCAGAAAGTATACTTGGGTGTTGTTCCTCAAGATGGTCATCCATTATTTTTTTTTTTAAACTGTTTGGGAAGGATTAGTAGGTGTGGCCTTGTTCGAGGAGGTGTGTCATTGGGGGTGGGCTTTGAGGTTTCAAAAGTCCATGCTCTTGCCTGCCTCTCTCTTTATGTGTTTGGCAGTCAGAGTACACTTGTGGGACTCAGGAGTCCATATTGTTCTTCCACCACATCTGTCTCTGGGTTCCAACTCAGGTCATTAGACTTGAGAGGCAAACACTCTAGACTGTGCTATCTCCCAGCCCCTGGCCTCTCTAGTTTTAGGAGCATTTTTTCTTTAATCTACTGTCTCCAGTCTTCTTTATTTTTTTTGTTTTGTTTTGTTTTGTTTTTTTTTGTTTTTTTTTGTTTCTATCTATCTTCTGGATATTTCTGTTCACTGGTGCTTTCCTTTTTCTTCCCAATTTAATGTAAGTCAACACACTTTAGAATTTCTTATGAGCCTTGTGGGTTTTTTGCTCCTTCACAATCACTTTTTGCAGTCCCCTTTCTACACAAATGGGCCAGGGTGGTTACATTTTTAAGGACTTTTTTGTATTTTCAAATTGTATGTGTGTGTGTGTGTGTGTGTGTGTGTGTGCGCGCGCGTGCGCGCGTATGCGAGAACAGGTATTTGTGGCAACCAAAAGAGGGCATCAGATCCCCTGAAGCTGGAGTTACAGGGGACTGCAAGCCGACTAGTGTGGGTGCTGGTAACAAAACTTGAGTTCTCTGCAAGAGCAGTGCATTGTTTTAACCCTGAGTCATCTCTGCAGCTCAAGGGTGGGCTTTTAAAATGCAAGCCAAGAGCTCCTTGGCCACTTGTTTACAATTCCTGAGACTCTCCCAAACTTTTTGCCTGTGTCTGTTAAGGTGTTGCATGTCCTTAGTCTATGATATTCGTGAGAGAGATTTCACAGTCTGATGACCAATAGACTATGTTTCAGAACAAACTGGAGCTAAAGCAATAATGGTGGTGGACAGGAGCCATGCCTTCATTGGGACTACTTAGCTATTTAGACCCTTTGCCTTTTATTTAAACCTAAGTCCCACCACTAGGACCCTGGAGATGGACTTGGTGGTGAGGGTATAGTCACTGGGCATCTTTAGTTGCTCTTCTTTCCAAAGTGACCAGGATGAATTCATCTCCTTCCTCTGCCTTTCACTATTGCTCGGTTCTTGAGCTAACCTATGGGATGCTGTGGGTGAGCTGCTTGTTAGAACTGCCAAGGACCTAAGTACCCTGGTGACAGTGTCATTCCATCCCTGCCAATCACACTGATTTTCCTTTTATTCTCTAAATATGTCTAACCCACATACTTTTATTTTTTCTTTCTACCACAGTGCAGGAGGGTAAAGTATGACCGAGGGTAAGAGGCAGGCTTTTGATGGTGTTGGGAGTTATTGGGTTGATCACCAACTGGCTTTCAGAAAATGAAGGTCCTTAGAGCCCTGACATTAGCAACTTCTCTGGTGAACATGGATGCCTCATGGTAGTGGGAAGGGAGAGAAAGAGAAGGAGGAGAGAGGAATGTCACTGCAGATTGTTCTTTTCTTTTCTTTTTTAAAATGTATTTTCAATTCTTTAGATTCAATCTTTTTAATTAAAAAATTAAATGTGCATCTAATAGTATATGCATGTAGTACCAGAATTCAGAAGGATCGGGATGGCTTTGGACTCTGCGTCTTCCTTCTCCTGCCTTAGCCTTCTTAATGCTGAGATTACAGGCATTCATGATCCCGTATGATTTGTATCACTTCCCTTTATGTTGAGACAGATTTTGCTGGGTATACCAATTGCCCAAAATTTTCATTTCATTTTGAATCAGTGTCTAATTTGTCTTTTTATATTCATTTTAAAATCCTTCTATAATAATTATTTTATTGTAATGAACTTACCACTCAAAGAAACATCTCTTCTTCTCTTACGTAATATTATTTAGTCTGAGTCCCGTGTGTGGAGAGGAGGACAAGTTAGCCACGCAGGAGGGGGGTCTTACAGTACCTGCAAGCAAGAGAACTACATAGCTTAATTTAAAAAACAACAAAGGAAAAGATGAAGAACATTTCCACAGAAGCATTGTTGAGCTGCCAGCAAAGTTAGGTCCTGAGTTAAGACTAAAACTACAAGAAACCTACAACAAAACAAACAAACAAACAAACAAACAAACAAAATGTAAGCAAAGGTCTCATTCTAAAATTTCACAGGTATTTGTTTGCTTGACTAAATTGAATTATTTAGATTTGTTTTTTGAGACAGTGCTTCTCTGTGTGTATTCCTGGGTGTTTTGGAACTCGAGCTGTAGGGAAGGCTGGCCTCAAACTCTGAGAGTCTGCTGCCTCTGCTCCCAAGTGCTGGGATTAAAGGCGTGCGCCAGCAGTGTCTGGCAACATCAGGGAATTTTAAATTCAGTAATTTTGGTGTTTTATGTCCTTTGCTATTCTTGCAGTAGACATTTTTGCTGTGGTGAAAGGATTAAGTGATGAAGATTGAATTGAAATTATCTAACAAAGGCACTTTAAATGTCACAGCTGGTGACAGCAGGCACTTGACACATGACTTGATGCATTAAAGATCCAATAGCCAAGGCTGAGAATTACTAGGGCTTGGGATGAGAAAACTGTTACAAGGAAAAGGAGACCTGAAGAACATAGCTTTGCACAACCCTGAATTTCTGGATAAGAGAATATATTGGGCCAGAGAGATGACTTAGAGGGTGTAATGGCTATTCCTGGTTGTCAACTCGACTATATCTGGAATGAACTACCATCCAGAATTGGAAGGCTCACCTGTGATCCAGGCCTTGAGGCTGAAGACCCAAGTTTCTTACCTGGATCTTGGAATGGAGATCTTGAGGCATAGTGGCTACGAGAAGCTTAGGCCCAGGCAAGGTAGTGCATACCTTTAATCCCAGGAGACGAAGGCAAGGATATCTCTGGGTTCAAGGTCAGTCTGGGACAAAACAAGTCTCAGATCCAGACTTGATGGCACACACCTCTAATCTGGGCCACACCTTCTGCTGAAGACCTACATAAGGACATTGGCAGAAGGAAAATTTGCTCTTCACCCTCTTGCCAGCACATCTGTTGGAATCTACTTCTACAGAAGGTCAGCTGAAACAACTAGCTTTGTGGTACTGAGCAACTACTAGATCCTTGGGCTTCCAGTTCACAGCTGACCATTGTTGGGGAGTTGGACTACAGAGTGTAAGTCATCATAACAAATTCCCTTACTATATAGAGACTATCCATAAGTTCTGTGACTCTAGAGAACCCTGACTAATACAGAGGGTAAAGGTACTTGTCACCAAGCCTGATGATCCAAGTTCAAGAAGAGAGCTTACTCCCTCAGGTTGTTATCTGGCTTCCATGTGGCACTGTTGCACATATATACATGCACATACATATGTGTATATGTACATATATACATATAATATATGCATATATATGTGTGTACATATACATATAGAGTACATACACACATATATCTGTATTTATATCTATATCTATATCTATATCTATTATAGTAACATTTTAACCAGCTGGAAATCAATACATAAAGGGTATTTACAAAGGAGAAGGAAAAGAACTCAGGGACACTCTACTTCTGATCATAATTGGTTCTCTTGCTAAAGTTTACAAAAAAAATATCAGAGAATCCATTCCATTCTTATCAGATCTTGAGAGTACTCAGTGAAGGAGCCAGCTTTGGCCAGAAATTTGGCTAAACGGAACAACTCTACAGAAATCTGGAACTATGAAGAGCCTTTTAGGAAGAAAGGCAAAGCAGTTGCTGGACTGCTTGTTTAGTTGTGTAGGTCACATTCATCCCCTCTCCATTCTAAGACCCCCCCCAAATGCATTCATAGTTCACCGTAGCGTGTATTGTTCATGTGTTCCTAACTGTAATCCAGCCTTAGCATGGACCCAGTGTGAGAGAGCCTGGCGCGGCGGCTCCTCTTGCAAAGTTTGTGCTCAGGAGCTTCTGACTATGACTTAAGCATGTAGTTGGCAACAGCTCTTGAGGCTGGACAACTGGGACTCCTCAAACTGTGGAATATATGCCAGGGAGCGATGTAGCCTGGACCAGTTTCCTTCCCTCCTGGAGTTAAGCTGCTCATTGTTATGGATGTTCCATTTTAACTATCTGCAAAAGAATTCTTCAGAGGCTATAGAGATGGCTCAGTGGTGAAGTGTTTGACACACAAGCACAAGAAACGTGAATTCTGATTCTCAGAACCCACATAAAGCTGTATGCCACACTGCAGGCCTAAAATCCCAGTGCCCTTCTAGCAGGATGAAGAGCAGATGGGAGATTCTCCAGGGTCAGATAGCCTGGCTTGTGCATCAGCAAACATCCAGTTACCCTGCCTCAAGGTGTAACACGAAGATTGACACTCAAGGTTGTCCTCTAAACTCTGAATGCGTGTGTGTACATGTATGCATGCTGTAGCACACAACTCGCATCTAAATATGCATGTACACAGAAAAATTTTGAAATCCTTCTTTTTAGGGCTATCTTGTTATTAGCAGTATCTGAATTTTTAAAAATTAATTACATAATTTCTCCCTTCTCTTTCTCCCCTCCAAGCAGCCCCATCTATCCCTCCTAGCCAGCTCTCTTTCAAGTTCATGGCTTCTCTTTTTTTAATTGTTGATGCACACAGTGAGTGCACATGTGTATGTCCCATGTGTGCACATGCACATATCTAAATATGTAAACACAGCTTGCTCAGTCTGAGTAATGTTATTTGTATGAACACATTTTCAGAGCTGACCAGTTGCTGTTGGATACCCAGTTGTGCTCTTCCCCATTTCCCTAGTTCTCAGCTTTTCTTGGTTGGTTGTAGCTCCTTGTCTACAGTTGAAGGCTCATGAGTTTTCCCCTGTCCACCATGTTTCCCTTGTCCAGGTCATGCTTAGGTAGCCATGTTGGTGAGAGATTTCATTAGTGTACCTTCTTACATTTCTAGGAGACATGATCCTGCAGCAAATTCTGTTCCTCTGGCTCTTAAAATCTTTTTTGCCAGTCTTTTGAAATGATCCCAATGAAGAGGTCAGTTCAGGACCTTTGGAAAAACTCTACCAGACCCTCCCCTCCTGGAAGAGAAAGGTCTATGGAGCACTTAGGCACCCCTCTCCTTCAAAGGGGGGGGGGGCTTAATTACATTCCTCAGACCATAGGGGTAGGGGACTAACCATCAGCCACCTGCGGGTGGGGGAGACCCAGAGCACATAGACACATTCCGCAGGGTGGACTGACCATTGACCACCTACAGACAAGGGAAGTCCATGCCATCTCATTCCCTAAAGACCAATCAGTTTAAAAGCCACACTCTTTAGCCAATCACATTGTGCCTAATGGCTGCTGCTCTGAAAACTATATAAAAACTTGCTGAATGGGCTGTGCATGCTCGTTCTTTCTCCTTTGTGTTCAGGGTGACCCCAGCATACTGGTACAATAAAATTCCTCTTACTTTTGAATCGACCCCCGACTCCATGTTGTTCACTCAGGGGGTCTCCGGTAAGGTAAGGCTTGCCAGAATCTTATACCTTATATGTGGGAGTTGTGTTGTCGATGTAATTGTTAGAATTGTCTACAACTCTACTTTTTGCTTGGTTGTGTACTATTATTATTTTTGACCATACTTGGCATTGAACCTGGGCCTTGGCACATACTAATCCAACATTCTAACCGTTGAGTTGTGTTCCCAGCTTGCCCTTTCTAACTCTAGTATAGAGCTTCAATCTGGTATCTGGGTCTCTGGGGCAGATTTCTCCACTGATCTCTGACCAAGGTTTCCTTTAGCTCTGCTCTATGAGCCCTCGGCTGATGTCTGAATGTTGACAGCTGTTTATAGACTTCCTGACTGCTACACTGATGTCCTTCTTGGCTCCTGTGATGGGTGTCCTGACCCTGTGGCTTTCAGGTCAATGCACCATGGGCAGCCATGGCCTGACAGGGAAAAGGCAGAAGAGGTTCTTGAGCCTCATGTTCACGAACTCAGCATCTCTTCCTTCAGATACGAATATTGCCCAAAATGCATCTGGATAATAATTTGATGGTACCTACTTGGATTTGCTTGCTGTCAAAAAAGAACAATCTCAGACTACACAGCTCCAGCCCTGACAAGCTAAGTGACCTTTGTTAAGTTATTAACCTTTCTGTGTTTGAGAGTCCTCGCCTGGATAATAAAAATAACAGTGATATTCAGGTCCGAGTATTGCAGTGAGGATTATATGAGCTAATCCCTAACGTGCTCAGAGGAGATTCTGGTAAAAGGTAAATGTTCACTAATGCCAGCCATTACCGCTGTCATCGTTCTTATTAGTTGGGCAGATTAGACGATGGATTAGTTTTCCCTTGGCTATTTGGCAACTGTTCAAAGCGGCAGGCTGTCTAGCATGGGAATGTTTGGAGAAGAGCACAGATTAGTGGTGCTGACAATCAGTCATGTGAGGACTGCTGGGTGAGCTAGACTTCAAGCAGCCTTCACAGGAGCATTGGTGGAAAGGTGGTGCAAGAAGCCCAGTCTTAGTGAGGACCAAGAAGGAAGGGCGGGGCTTGCTGAGTTCTACAGAATCAGAGAGTGCTCCATCACTGGTCCTTTAGTTCAGGTAGCGTTACTCACCTCCTGTGGCCACCTTGCACCCAGATCCTTATTGGCACAGTCCTTCCACCCCGACACAGGCTGCATCACCATGATCCTTGCTGACAACTCCTTCCCTCTTTCTTCCTTTCTCTTGTTGTTCATACAGAAGACCTGCCCTCCGTTGTTCCTTCCAATCAGCACAGACCCATCCACATGGTGGATCTGGAGATGGGCTTCCCAGTGGCACCCAGATATGCATCCTTACAGAAGTTGTTCCTCACTTGGTGATCGGTGTTGTGATCACAGGGAGGGATCAGGCCTAGCCAGGATTCACTCCTTGCTTTTTCCAGTAGCAGGAGGGTCTTCGACTAGCTTTTCATCCCATACCAGTTAGGATTCTAGATGGAAAAGCCCAAGTGGGTAGTGGTTCTGGAACCTTGGCTGAGGAACTATTGACAGCTAATGACTTCTGGGGGATGGTGGGTGGTGGGTGACTCAGGTTTTTTTTTAATCTCCAGCTGAGGGCCCTATGAGTACGTGGGTAGCATAAACGGGAATCAAGGGATTATTAAAAAGAAGGACAGGAAGGGGAGAGATAAAGGGGAGATCTGGGAGGAGTTAGCAGGAGAATTAAGGACTGAATACTAAAATACAATGTATGAAATTCTCAAGATTAATAAAAATATCATAAATGAAATGCCTCCTTGTTTCAGAGTGGAGTTGATACAGGAGATTGGTTACAAAGAAGCTCAAAGGTTGAAGGAAAACAAGACCCAACAAAGAAAAGACAGATCATCCATGGCTATAGGGCAGTGACCTCGCCAGGGGCTCGGGGACAAAAGGGAGTTGCCAGAGTCCAAGAAATCAGAGCCCTAAAGAAGACTCGAAGAACATTAAAATGCAAGCAGCTTCCAGAAGCTCCATGAGAAACAGAAAGTCTTGAAGGTGTTTAGCGAATCCCAAATGCTTGTCACATACTGTTGTGGTACTTTTTTTTTAATATTTTGAAAATATTTTATTTTTTTTAATTATATGCATGTATCTGAATATGGTTTGTGCACATGAGTATAGTACCCAAAGAGGTCAGAAGAGGGTGATGGAGATCTCCTGGGGCTGGAGTTACAGGCAGTTGTCAGCTGCCTGATGTGGGTATTGAAACCAACTCATGTCCCCCTTGAGGCGCAGTACTATGATTTTAATGCTGAGCCATCACTCCAGCTCCTGGCCGTATTTAATGAATACTAGATTTAGAAATGACATAACTTTCTAAAATATTTAAAATAATATCTTGACTGATCTAAATTCTGTTCTTCTAACTTGGAATTTAGTTTCCACTCAGATTTGAAGGCAAAAAGTTAGCTTGAAAATTAATGGCAGTTGAACCAAATGAAATCAGTCTTGAGGTTTGGTCAGTAACTAGAATTTCTTTTCAGAGGGACTATTTCTAAAACTACCCTAACAGTTCCATAATAAAACATCTGGCTCAATGTCCATTAAACATTAATTTTTCTTTTCCTTCTGTATTATGTCTTTGAGTTTAGAAAAATCTCTAGAGGGTTAGTTAGGACTATGGACCAATTTTTTGGGAAAAAAAGTATGCTATGAATTTTACTTTGTTTTAAAAATTATTTGTTTGTTTATTTTAATGTTTATTTTTGTTTTGTGTGTATTTTGCTTGCATATATGTATTGCAGCACATGTGTGCAGTGTCCATGGAAGCCAGAATTGGGCATTGAGTACTCTGACGCTGGAGTTACATTGTACAGTGATAAGCCACTGTGTGGGTACCGGGACTAAAACCAAGTCCTCTGGAAGAGAATAGCAAGTGTTTGTAACCACTCAGCCAGCTCTTCAATCCCTATATTCCATTGTTTTTAAACCTTTTTTTCCCCACTGAAAGGGCGTCATTCCTAGATTTTTGGGAGATCTTAACCTAGGGGGAGACTGCAAGGGGGAGGAGAACATTTTGGTTAGAAAAAAGAACTTAAAATCTCTTTGGTTTATTAAGAAAATGCCTGAGGGCCTCAGGTTATGCATACAAAATATTCCAGTGAGGGTCAGTCCAGCTAGGAAACTGAAGTCCCTAAAACAGGACAGAGCAGAACAACAACATAAAAAGAAAAAACAACCCTAAAATTTAGCTCCCAAGACCACCTAAAATGAAATGCAGCTCATATAGACATGTAGCCTGGTTCTGTGTCTTCAAGGTCAACATGCTGGCAGGCTGGTGAGCCATGAATGGAGTTGCCAGACAGGACTGGTTCCCTGTGAGCCAAAGGGTTTGTTCTAGGACTTCCTGTATTTTAAAGGGCACTGGCCACCTTGTTCTTTTCATGACCTCTGAAACAAAACCAACAAAACAAAGGACCCATAACCTTCCCAAACAGAGTTCTTTGGGGATGGAGTGGGGTACAAAGAGCACCTTTAAAAATTCTGTACAATCTGGTCAGTTAAAGAGGGTAGGTCACTAAAACTACCCTTAATTAATCAGAAATACTGTGTTGGATAGTTTTCTGTTATTAAAATTAAATTTCTAAATTTAGACCTTATTAAACAAAGAGGTTTACTAACTCACATTATGAAAGTTGAGGTATACGGTTGGGCCACATCGTTTATGTATGTGGGTTCTGGTGAAGATCTGCCTGGATCCCATCATGGTGGTGAGATTCACCATGTGAAACACGTGCGGGAGGAAGAGATCAAATAGAGTGTCAGGAAGCCAGAGCTTAGGGATGGGCTGACAACGCGCCCCCCCCTTTGGCAACACTGGAGACCAGCCTCATCGTATAACATGTCCCTTGGGGGACACATTTAAACCGAACCCAAGCAAAAAAAAAAAAAAAAAAAAAAAAAAAAAAAAAAGTATTCTGAGAAGACTCAGCCGATACCAGACTAGGCTTCTTGGTGAGTGCTAATCTTACTAAAGGGGAAGGTAGAAGCGTTGGCTCTTGGGATACTATAGTTAGGGGAAGGCAGGACGAGGCTGTGAATGAGAAACATTGTGAAGTTTGGGCACATGGGCCCCAGGAAGAAGCGAAGAAGCTGTGAGTGGGAGGAGAACATCTACACTTCCGTTTTCCTGACAGTTTGGTTAATTACAGAATTGAAGGCCTTTTCCTAGAAACCCTTTGAGCCTTCTCATGATTAAGTGTGATGGGGCAATATTATGGAAGTCGCAGCTTAGCTCTAGAGTTAATATCTGACAATCCTCAGTATTTGGACTAAAAGAGGACAAAACTTACAAGCAGGCAGAGACTGGCTGAAAGGAAGAAGAGCAGAGGCATTTTAACAGCTTTTGGGTTGATACTGGTGCTGATGCTGAAGTTTATCCTCATCCTGTCTTAATGAATGTTCTATTGCTATGAAGAGATGCCATGACCATTGCAACTATTATAAAGGGAAATGTTTAATTGTGGCTGGCTTACAGTTTCAGAGGTTCTAGTCCATTAGTGTCATAGAGGGAAGTATGGTAGTGCACAGGCAGACATGGTGCTGGAGAAGTAGCTGGGAGTTCTACATCTGGATCAGAAGACAGCAGGGAGAGAGTGAGCTGAGCCTGACTTGGGCAGTGGAAACCTCAAAGCTCACTCCCAGTGACACACTTCTTTCAACAAGGCCACACCTCCTCACAGGGTCACTCCCTGTGAGCCTATGGGGACCATTTTCTTCCCACTCCCAACACTGACACACACACCTGCTGATGTTGCCAATCCCATCATTTAACTTTGGTGTCACCAACTGAGGGAAATTCACTTGCAGGTTAGTTGTAAGCAGAGAAAATTGCCAAGAAAGGCAAAGCATAGATTTCCTTTCAAGGGAAAGACAATTTAAAGGAGACAATTCTGTTGGCTGACGTGCTTGCTGCACAAGCAAGATGACCTAAGCTTGAAGCCAGAGCCTGTGTAAAAAAAAAAAAA
>JADRCD010185976.1:15000-17346 GCA_019843815.1 Montemys delectorum | reverse complement strand
ATATGCCAGCATATTATGACTCTGTGAAGGGATCCACTCATTCGTTAGGTCGGAATCCTCATGACTGAACTGTCTTTGGGTCATCCTCACAGACATACCTGGAGGCACACCACTAATCTCATTAGCATTAGCATCCCTCAGTTCAGTCAAAAGTAAGCAGACGATTTGGATATCAAAATCTCACCAGAATTCTGTTATTTTATAAGCCAGGCTCCCAGGTGGTGAGACAGGAGATTCACTCTGCTCAATCCTATCGTTGAGGAAACAGAGAGGTCCAGCCGCATGACTAAAGGCACAAAGCAGAACACTGTTGGCCATCGCAGGTGGTCCAGATGTGACCTGGCTCTGCAAGGCCTCCTCAATCTGTTGTGGAGCTCTCATCTTCCTCTAGAGGAGCTGTGTACCTATGGAGGTGCTCTGAAGAGCACTCTTGGGGAGGGCTTCAGTATTTCTCTACCCCTTGTGTCTGGGTCTTAGCCCATAGCTGTTGGTTAGCTGTCAGGAACTGGGTAGCTAGGATGAATCCATTCTTTTTTGTTAATGGTCAAAGCCTCCAGAGGGATCAGTCAAGACTGAGTCTGAATTTGTTTGACCAGCATAGACATGAAGACATCTCAATAGGTTCCTGAGCCAGATGCATAAAGGAGAACGTACCATCAATGACGAGACAAGATGTCCCGAGACGCCAATGACCACTGATACAGAGGCTACAGTTCAGCCAAAGTGGATTTTCTTTCCTCACAGCAATATAGGGACCATCTACCAGAGCATTTCTGATAAGACATTAAAAATATGCTTCTCATCTCTAGGAAATGAAGTGCTGAGCTGGATTTCTGGTTCAATGGAATACCTACCCCTGTTAAAGCACTTAAAAAGGAAAACATCTACAAAATGTCCCATTAGGCTGACAAATTTATAGCAGTGTGAGAAGTGTGCCAGCAGTTTCCAAGCCGAACAGAGCGCCGTGTTTAAGGAGTATGAATGGATCGGAGTCCAGCAATATTTCATCCACAGGAACAAGTTTAGTTACCACATCTCTTCCCATCGTTCCCACATTTGCTTTAACAGGCATCTGTATGTCATGACAGAGTATGGACATCATCTTAAAAAATAAGTTGTAAAATGAATGATATTAAATGGACTTTCACAGCAGGAAGACATGGAAATCTATTCTCATCTTGATCTGTGGGGCTGTACAGACAGAAATGCCATTAGCATTAATGGTAATTATGCGCGTTAAGTCCCAGTGCTCTATGAGAATATGCCCCTTCGTTTGCAAGTACAGTGACTGGCTCATTTTGACACTAGAAACAGCTGAGGCTTTTCTCTCTCTGATGGGAGGGACTTGAGTGGCTCGGAGCTCGACTCTGAGCACTGCTTTCTCCAAACTTGCAATTCAAGCAGTCTGAAACTCCCCTTCCTCAGAAGAGCTGAAGACACAATAGAAAGCTGCAACTGCCTGTGGAACATCCAGGTAATCTGTACATCATTTTCCTTTTTCTGTCACTTGCTGCGGCTGGTGCAATGCAGGATCTATGTTCTCTCCTCACAAACTTATTTTCGTATGGTCTGATAACTACCGAGAACAGTTATATTCTGACCAAGCTAGCAAAAGATGTTTAACTCCAGTGCAAATGAGCTGATGAGAAGCATCTTAACATATGCTCCCCCAAGCAAGTGTCTTCCAGTCTTAATACAATAGGCAGGCGGGCGAACCATTCAGGGAAACGTTTCAGCCACCATTGATTTGTTAGGAAGGCTGAGAGACCAAGTGCTGAGCTAGGTTTCACTTGACACAGTAGAAACACAAAACAAAAAGTCTTCTCTGCCCAAAAGTCAGAAGGCATTAACACAAAAGGCAGCCAGCCCTACACCTTCCCACATGCTTCATCAGGACAAGACAAGCACAGTGATGGGTATGATTAAAATATACCAAACAAACAAACAAACACCAAAACCCCAAAACCCGCCAGCCATTGCAGCTTTCAATTACAATGCAACTAAGAAGCCACCGTATTATTCCTACAAACTATTTTCACTTAGCAAGTTCGGATGGAATTATTGCCATGACCTTTTAAAAACACGAAAGAGTGAATCAATACCCTTTCAGAGCAAGCCTGCCGGAGCCGAACTGGCCATGCTGTAATGGTGTGTATTTCTGCATCAGAAGGCAGTTGAAACCTAATTATCGTCAATCACATACAAGGTAGCTCCACGTCCTGATGAGCAGGCAGCCGGTGTGCACGGGAAGGACCGTGAGAGTGCTTCTTCAAGAGGGGAGAGCCTGTGTACTAGGGGTGGGGATCTCAGGAGCCCTGAGCCAGCAGTGAGGCTCATAGGTGAGTT
>JADRCD010185976.1:0-10000 GCA_019843815.1 Montemys delectorum | reverse complement strand
TGATCACTGTCTCTTTGACGTGGCTGCAAATGTTACCTTTCTTTTTCAATCAAAAACACAGCAGGGGGTGCCATCTGTTTGGCACAGGCCTTAGCTCACTTCCTGATGCCTTTTTGTGCAGATCATTTTACGTGGCAATTTGCTAAAATCTTTCATTCCTTGGTTTTGCTAAATATAACTTTCCAAAATGGGCTGTTTTCTCAGAATGTCAGCAAGGCGCAAATGAATGTCGTTTTTTCCTATAACGCCAATATCAGATCAAATGGTGCATTTTTCAGATTTCTTCTTTTTTTTTAATGAACAAACACCTCGCCGTCATTTCATTGTTTACTTAAAGCGGACATGGTTATCAAGGATGGAGAGATCACACAGTCCCCTCCTGAATTTCATTCTACGTTCTTTGTTTGGCATTTAACAGAGGTGTACTGTTAACTGCCACGGGGTCCAATTTCTAAGACACTTGAACAGGTGAAGCCAAGGCACACCTAGAGCAACCAACCATATGAAATTGCCATTAGGAAGCAGGAGCTAGCAGGAAAGTGGTTAACTATTTCCCCGGCTCCTATGCTGTGCAGAGCCCCACTCCCCCCTCGAAGGAGGAGCAGATGAGTAGCACTGTGCGCTGAGCCACAGGGATGCGCGTGGATTCTGAGTGCTTTGTTGAATACAAATGAATTACCCTCATTCTTCTCCTAGCAGAGCATATAGGCCAGACCTCATTAGAATTCAATATCGCTTTGCTTTTCTAATGTTAATGTACCAGTTATATAAGAAATACGTGTGGGGGGGTGGGGGGTGGAGGGGGAGAAATTCCACCATTATGTTCAATGTGATATCATAA
The DNA here is from genome assembly GCA_019843815.1 of Montemys delectorum. Taxonomy (NCBI): domain Eukaryota; kingdom Metazoa; phylum Chordata; class Mammalia; order Rodentia; family Muridae; genus Montemys; species Montemys delectorum. The sequence continues at coordinate 9,159 of JADRCD010185976.1, read as the reverse complement.
TTCCAAAAACTGGACATAATCTTTGTTAAAGGAAATTATTGCATTTTGCCATTTTATCTTTTGCTTCTAATGTAACTTAAATTTCCATTCTAATAGTGGATTATAGGGGCCTTAATTCTTTGTATCTCTCTTAAAGCCGCAGTGACTACACAGCACTAGCTTTATGGCTTTCCGTAAAAATGCCTTGACTAAAGATCAGATTGTAAAGGTTGCGTCCATCTCACTGTGAGAGGAAATGCAGAGCATTACGGTAATAAACCACTGTACAAGTTTCCACCTCTAGGAATCGCTCAGAGCATTAAGGCTCAGAGTCTTTTGTCTAGAGTGCTTCGAGAAGTATAATGAAAACAAAAACACAAACACATAAAAATACAATTTATGCCCTTTTATCAAGCAAAGAAAAAGTTGCTTAACGTTTGAAAAGGGAGCAGTAATGTAAATTTATTGACAATTTTATTGTAATAATTAGATGTTTACACAGTCTGGACATTGTGGCTAAATCACTTGGAGCATGTTTATTTGCAGGGAGCTGTTTCCTGGGCACCGCGGCAGGTTCATTAAGAAGACATACTATATTAGGATTGTGAAAAACAGCAGCTCCTGCTCTCTCCTTTTCTGTTTTATACATATATTTAAAAACTAAAAACAATGCAGCAAAATTCAGAATTTCCTTCGTAAGGGAAACAACATCCCCAGTGGCCTTGAAATAGCTTGAAAATAAATCTTGCCTGAATATCTTAATACGGGGCATTTGAAAAGACCACCTCTAATGACTCAACTAGCTTTTAATACCTACTGTATAAATGGAGACCTGGTTTTGACTAAGAATAAATTAGAGCTGTGTATTGGGGCATTTCTTGTTTTATCCTTCTTAAAAAACAAAACAAGAAAGAAAACTCCTGCATATTTGCCTCAGATGAAACGCTTCTCAACATGTTTTCAGTGAGGGAAAGCCTCGCCTGGAAAGAAAGCTTTCCACAAGCAGCCTCCACACAGCTTACGGGGCTGAAATTGTGCACTTAAATCTCTTCGTGACTCTCGTCCACTCGCTTTTTCCGTTTCTTCTTCTTTTCCTTTGTGTACTTCTATACTAATCCCGAATGTGCTGATCTGATGTACTCTCTGTGTTTTCAGATGGAGCTAAAAGAAGAGAAACGACACATTTCTCAGTTATGTGAAAGTCGTGATGAGCCAGATACCAAAGGGGAAAATATTCTGTGAACAAAATTATCTTTACAAAATACATAAAATGAAGATCATTTCATAGCGTGAAGTGGGTCCAGTAACAGAAGTACATTTGGGGCAGTTATATCAATATTTAAAATTTAGAAACTGTCTTAAAATTAAGGTGCTGAATACTAAGCTGCAATCCATTTCCAGATTTAGCATATTTCCATTAGAATTAAGTAATAATCAATACAGAGTATTTATTGCTATCAACTACAGCACCAAGGGAAGCAAAAGACGTGCTCACAACACAAAGCCCTCTTCTGTGGTCGCTTAGGAAGAGGAGGAAAAGTTCTCCAAGCAGTCTGATCTCCAGTCAGTGGCATTGGCTGCAGCGTCCTCACTCTGTTCTGCACACTACAGCCCCACCATTTTATGTGTTAAATAGTCAAGGAAATACACAGCGGCTGTGGGAGCAGCTTCCCAGCTGAAGTCAGCTAGGCTGCAATTAAGAGAATGCTATTTTTAGAAAGCAAAATATGACAGACAAGAACAGGACCTTTTTTGTTTGTTTTTCAGTTGATGGGACTGGCTAATAATAGTTTAAAGTAATTAAGGAGTGAGATCGCAAATTGAGCTTTTAGGGAAAAGTGCTAAAAATTAACTCCATAGTATAATGATATTATCAAACATGTTCCTGGAATTATGTCTTGTGTAACATACTATGGATCACAACTGTAAGAATTAAAAAAAGAAGGAATCTTTGGTGACTCTGCATAATCATAACAAATATATTTAATAATCTTAAATAAACTCTGATGTACTTTGATATCCATACTTCTAAGTAACTCTAGACATGAGGAATGATTTTTAAAAAAAAAAAAAATCAGATCATAAAAGCCATTATTATTTGAAGGAGTATGCTTAATTTTTTAGATAATTTAAATTATTTAGTGGTCCTTTGCATTTTTTATTAGCTTTGCCTAAAGTTATAACATTAAAGCATTAAGGTCACATGTGATGAGTTCTGGTTTTCCCTTATTTCTAGTCTTTGACTTTCACAAACTATAAACTAAGACTAGTGCTCCACTGCCACACTAAGTCAGTCAGACCAAACGCACAGCCATCCACTTAAGAAAACTCGTGCCTTGGAAAGAGTAGCTCACACGCACACAAACACACGGGCATACAAGGAAGCACAATTTACTAACAGCAGCAGAGTAAGTAACAAAGACTTTCCTCAGAGTGTCTATTTCCTTTTCCCTGAACATTTAAGAATGTTCTAACGCATCCAGATGACCACACACACAAAAGACTGTTGAGCAAATTCATGACTTTCAATATCAGAAGTTTATTTGTAAACTCTACAGACTGAGGTTACTTGTAGTTTTGAAATCTCCATTCATAGAAATTGACTATTTCGTGGAAGCTTGTTTTAAAAACAGATGGGAGAACTCCAAACTTCTCCAGGATGGCGGACATCAATGTCCTATACAACAAACCAAAGCCAGCACTGCGTGGGGACTGCTGCAAGTGCTGCAACCAGGACCTGCTTGCTTCCCCCGCCCCGCCCCGCCCCCCTCACTTACAGAGTAAAGAAGTTGTTGTTTTCACCATTTCCATTTTAGTTCTCAGATCTTCAAAGGCAGCAAAGCCATGTTTGACGTTGTTCTGGATTTCTCAGGTCCCTCCAAATACTCATCTCCCTTGAGCCCAATCTCAAGGGGGAGGGGGCAATGATCAGGGAGCACTAGCAGTCAGCAGGGAGGGCGACTGGGAGCACCAGGCCATCAGGGAGGAACTGGGATCCAGGTGACTCTGCCCTGTGCTCTTCCTTGCTCCTCACTGTTACCTGAGGATTGTCCCTACCCCTAGGAGGAATGTTCATCCCTAAACAGTCACTCTTGGCTTCTAGAATTTGGTTTACTATAAAGGGCAGTAACTGTGCAAAAGAGATTATTCACTTGCAGCCCTTTACTCCTCTCACATAATTCAGTAGCTACGAGGAGTTCAGAAATTTTTTTTTTCAATTAAAAAAATGAATACAAAAGTCAACCTTTTTGTCTGAGCCAATATTGAATCCCTTACACATTTCTCCCTCCCTCTCTGTAGTTATACACAAGAAAAACAATTCCCTGTTTGTTTCCTAGACAGCAGATACAACAACCTCAAGAGATGCTTGTCTCTTAGTCTCAGGCCATGGTCTGGGGCTGGGCCTGCTCAGAACTGTTCTTTCCTGTGCTTTCTCCTGTTTTGCTGATTATGAATCTACTTGGGAAAGGCTGTCCAACTCTGTATTTGAAATGCCCTTCTTCTGCTGTTAGTACTTAAATGTAATTATTCAAAGTGGGGTCATTTAATTAGATAGGAAAGGAAATAGCAAGCACAGAGATGATAATAAAGAAGGAAGTGAAGGCAGCCAAAGCCACAGGTAAGACATCGGCACCACTCACAGCAGCTGTGCCAAGCCTTCAGTTCAGGACTCAGGGTACAGGCTCAACTGTTATGTATATTGGCTTTGCTAGATTTATGTGCACAGAACTAAGTGACGAGAGCTGTCATGGCTTAAGCCTCAGGTGATTTAACTCCTTTTGAAAACCCAAAGAGGAGGAAGAAAGTGGAACAAGGGAAGGAAGGAGTGACAGATGCTATAGGCCACAGGCATTTGATCTGGGAAGTAGGAATGAACAGGGTATTATTCACTTGTGGAGGACAGCTTGCTTTATACCAATTAGACCTGTTTGGTTATCCGGCTGTCTCTGGCTATCATGACAATGCAAAGTCATTCATTCCACCTAGGAACGAAACACACTGTGGGGGCTAGAAATGTACACATTTCAAAGAACTCATCAGAAGAAAAATACACCATTATCTTAAACTATGAAGGATTTGATTTGATTCAATCCTTTGGTTAAATTCCAGAGAGTCACTGTAAAGGCTGGCTCCTCCTCTAATAATCTTTTTGCTCCCCACCTCACCAAACCTCTGATCATAATAGATAAATACGTCTTTTCTAAAAAAAAAAAAAAAAAAAAAATCACATCAGAAAACTTTATTTGGGGATCCCTGTCCAAGATACTTTGTGGGTATGTGTGTACTTACAGAATAAGACTTCGTGTTCATAGTGTCCAGCATCTAAGTACCAGAGAGTCCCACAAAATTTCTTAAGACAAGTTCTTACCTCAGAACATTGCTATCACTCAGTTATAAGATGACACATGGTTTATAGGGTTTGGCAATTTTAAGGACAAAACAGTTTATATGTAACATTTAAACTGGCTTTAAACAACAACAACAACAACAACCAACTCTACCTAATAAGATCTAGTCACTCAAAACAAGTACCCCAGACAGAAGCAGTCCACTGCGCAGCCCTCTCGGGGCTTCTGTTGCGGTCCTTGGATGGTGAATGAGAAAGTGGAGAATGGGAAAGGCTTATCAGGAAACAGTCTCATTGGCCCCTCTCTATCCTGCAACCATAGCTGACTCACCTTTTGTTGGGCTGGAGGCTCATGGGAGATTTCCCAATCAAAGTGTAGTCACTTTACATATGTTCTGCCTGTCACAGCTTTGACTAGGAGAAGAACTGAATTCAACTGTCAGGCTGTCCATGCTTAGAGTGGTGCCTCCACATGTGTAGGACTGCAGTCCTTATTACTGGTCAACAAGCAGTTGCTGAGTGTGTGCACCACTGTGTGCACTGCCCTCACAGTACTTCTTAGTCCAACCGTACTGCATTCGGGGAAGGGGAGTAGGTGCTGGACCTGGCCAAGTAAAGTTACTTCCTAGGACCTTGTGTCAAACTTTCCAAGGATGCGCTTAGAAAGCAGTCGGTCCTCTTCACCAAGGCTTTAGCAGCTGGGTCCCTAAGCACATCCACATGAGCACTGGGTTTGCCAGTTACTGAGTGTGGAGAGAGGAGAGGGTAGGTAACTGCGACCAGGAAAGCAAGTGACAAACAACTCACCAGGGCTGTTGTGTGGACTGAAAAAAGTACAGAGCATAGCAGACAGGAAACCATGCAGTAAAGCCAGCTATTATGAAACTGTTGTCACCGCATTGAACATGTCAGGTGAAGACTGAGCAGTTTTATACAGACTGTATGGGGCTGAGAGAGGAAGGCAGAGTGTGGGGATCAGCTTATTTGCGGCAACCCTGTCCTAGTCTGAGGAAGCTGTTAGCAATTGGCAGGCTCTGGTGTCGTTAATTCCCTCCTCTGAGAGTGCCCAGGTGACACTTTTCTCAAATGAGAGCTAAATTGCTGTTTGAGCTTCACGTGGCACCTGCTTTTACCCTAACAGGAGTAATATTTTTATATTAAAAGTTGAGGCCAATCAACAGAAAGCAGACAAATACAGTAGTATATTACCAGGTAGTAATGGATAGTAAAAAGGAAAACTCTCAAAAAACGAGGGGAGAGATTCCTGGGGAAACAAGATCCGAAGTCAAGATGTTAAGGAAACACTTGAGGAGGCCTGGGGGAGGTGTCTGTCTCTGCAGCTTTGTCCCAGCAGAAGTGTGTCCTGTGCTCGACCCCAGTTCAAATGTTATGGGTTGAAGCTAACCAAGGGTTTCACTGGGTTATCTACAGCAGCGTCTCCTCTCATCTGAGGGCCATAAACTTCCAAGTTAATATGATCATATGACTTATGAGAAGACAGAGGGTAGAGGTTTTTTTTTTTTTTTTTTTTTTTTTGGTTTTGTGTGTATATTTTTAAAACATAATAATTACATTATAATTGGACCTGTGAAACTTTTCCTCTCAGGATTTTTTCCTTTATTGATTCCCTTTAACACAGGATGATGCTATGTGGCCCCGACTGGCCTGGGACTTTTGATACTCTTGCCTCTATCACAGGCATGTGCCACCACACGTGACTCTGAATTTCACCCAAGGTGAAAATCTACAAGGCTCTTTTCTTTCTTCTTTCTTTCTTTCTTTCTTTCTTTCTTTCTTTCTTTCTTTCTTTCTTTTCTTTCTTTTTCTTTCCTTCCTTCCTTCCTTTCTTCCTTCCTTCCTTTCTTTCTTCCTGTCTTCCTTCCTTCCTTCCTTCCTTCCTTCCTTCCTTCCTTCCTTCCTTTCTTTCTAAGTATAGAATAGAGTTTATTCAGGGATGGGGAGGGGAGTTAAGAGGGTAGCAGAGGTAGAGAAAGGCAGAGAGAAGGAGAGTAGAGAAGTAGGGGCCGGCCATGACCACGTGGAAAGAGGGAGGGGCAAGGGAATGGGGAGAGAGGGTGAACAAAGGGGCAAGAGGCAAGGAAGAGAAGCAGGAGAAAGAGCTACAAGGCTTATTTCTAAGGTACAAGGTCGGAACAGGCCCCTCTGACATTGCCTAAGGGTAATGAAGGCAGTGGTAACTTAGGATGTTCTGAAAGAGGAGCTATGGGCCCGCTCCAAGCTCCTTGAGACACCTGTGCTTCTCATTTGAAAAAGTCACACAACCTTGAACACGGGGCTAGCACAGGGCTGTAGCTCGATGTCGAAGTTACCTACCCTCTCTCTACACTCAGTAACTGACTGAGGAGCCCAGTGCTCATGCGGAAGCTCTTAGGGCCCAGCTGCTAAGGCCTCAGTGAAGAGGACTGGTTGCTTACTGAAGGCACCCTTGGAAAGCATTAGCACTAACTGTAGAAGGATTGTGGCTGTTTGGTTTTGTTTTTCTGGGTACAGAGGTTAGATTCTTTTTCCCCCTCTTCTTAAATCTTAAGTCTTGACCTATTGTAGGGTATCAGAGCAGTTTGCAGGTATTTACGGCAAACCATTTGCCCTGCACCAGGCTGTATGTCTCATGGTTATAGCTAAGTAACAAGAGTAGACTCCATCAGTACAGACAAACACTTTAAAACAACCAAAAGGGAGCTGTGCTACTTGTGAAGGGCTAGGTCCAAAGTGTTTCTACACTGACAGAAAATAAAAAGGCCCACATGTACCTACTTCACCTACAGATGGTTGAAAAGTGATTCTTCCTCCAATGATCCTATGTACTGTATGTAATTATCTGTAATTGAATTACAGTTAAAGTAATCAGTTTAAAACCAAGTATTCACAACAACTGCTGGACAACAACACTATTTTTCATAAAAAACATGTCATATGCAGAAAAGTGGTCAAAACAGAATGGAGTGCACGGTGGTTAAGCGCAAACCCTATAGGCACGGAAGCCATGAGTATGATGCTTACTTCTTTGAATAAATTCAAATGACAGCCCTATTTCATTTCTTCATTCGGTTTGGAGGCCAGATGGCATTAGGATCATTTACTTCACCTTGTTGTGCTTAATTACTACAATCAACACACTATTCTCCAAATTAATCATAACAAAGTAATTTCATTAGTAACACAGCAGGCTGTTGAATTATTAGCATCATAACAGTTTGCAAACAATTAAACTTTATTTGAACCTTAAAAATTTGCAGAGTGGAACATTATTGTAAGATCTAATGGCAACAGAGTACAAATTCAGTACAGAGCAAACGATCAAGCAAAATGCTATATAAAATATGACTTACAATCACCTTTCAGAAAAATTAGCTCTCTAACTGTTCATAGAAAAACAAATAAAAGCTAGGCAAACATAATGAGAACATAACAATTAGCATATTTTCTAACAAGCCGTGTTGTTTAAATTCGCATTAATGATGTTATTATGATCTTGAAGAGATGTGATATACTGTCAAGGGTAGAGAGAAACTTCTTCACAGCACAAAAATGACTTTATCAACTGAGCAGAAAGCACACTTGAAGCACAGGGAACAGCAATCTCCCCCATCTTTCCCAATTTTAAAGGCCTTTGGTTCCCACCTTCTATCTCCTATGTATATTCGAGTTTAAAAAAGAACAAAGGCCAGAGGCTCTGGACAGAAGCAGCTTCTGTGCTGGAAATGTTGGCCATCAGTTGGCAAAGGACTCCCTCTCCTGGATTAACTGGAAAAGGAGACAGAAATTTAACTGCTTCTCAGTCAGCCGGAGTGGGGGAGGGGGTTCCCAAGTGGTTCCACATGCAAATGACAAGCTGCTGCCATCTGCTGGCCACTCAAGTTAAAGGCACAAAACCTGTAACCACAGGCTAGGCTTTGCTTTTCAACCATGGAAGACGAGGCACTGAATTAATTTCTGCCTGTCTAACTTTTTTGTTTTTATCCGTGAAGTCATTCACCAACTATTTTAATGAACAGTGGTTCTGCTTGGAGGGTGGCACAGACATTAGGTGAGGATAAGAATCTGGTACATTGGCTGTGATGATTTTGAAAAGCATTCATCTCAGAGAAAGAGTAACTTATAAAGTCCTCTTCTTCAAACTTGATACAATAATTACCAACATTATGCAAGGCATTCAGTCTCATTCTTTGTTGTTCTTCTACAAGCCACCTCCCTAGTTAATTGTTCCAAGTTAACTTTTGCCAAGATGATTTCAACCTATTTAGATGACACTTTAGTAGGAAATGAGTAATCATACAAATGTAATTTCTGAAAACTTGGACTATGTCTATATAGGTAAACTTAATTTTTTTAATTTTACTTTGGGAAATGAGTTATCACAACATATATAGTATAACAGTAAAATAATCACTCTTTACTATTGCTTGTAAATATAGTTCTACATAAATAGTGGAGATTTAAAAAATATTATCAGCCCACTTGCATTCCAACCTGAAAAACTAGGCAAAAGCTAGGACCTGCTAAAGGATGATTCAATAGTAGATTCCATTTACTCCAAAATATCTAGTTGCTAGTACATTTGGTACAGAGTAAGGCTCTTCTGCCATCTCTAGAGATGGTTAAAAACACTTTAATTTTAACTATATATGAAAGAGTATTGTCAGGATTCTGCAAACCTTACCCATGCAGCAACAATAATATCAGAGAGCAGGTCAGCTTTCCTTTCTTCACGGCTGGCAACTGTTGCTGTCCTGAGTCTGTCTCTTCTGTTTGGTCCCGAGTGGGCAGTGCACAGGGGTTTCAGCCAGGACTGCTGCTTAGCGGCGGGATGG
>JADRCD010185975.1:0-11830 GCA_019843815.1 Montemys delectorum | reverse complement strand
GGGGGAGGCAACAGGGGTTTGTCCTTGTTGTTTTTGTTTGTTTGTTTGTTTGTTTTTTGGAGGGGAACCTGAGAAAGGAGAAATTTACATGTAAATAAAGAAAATATCTAATAAAAAAGTATAATATATCTTGTAGGCAGAATAACTATTATTAAGTATTTGAAACCTATGAAGATGAGTTTGAAATGGATTTAGCCTTTCCAGAAAAATGATTCTTTTAGGTAGTCTGACATGAAAGTGGCTGGCAGGGCTTTTGCTATAGGCCCTACTTACTAGAAATAAGTTTCCACTAAATGTGTCACAGAGGAACTTCTCTGACACAAAGTCAAAGATTGAAGACTAGGTCACAATGCTTAGTAAGACAGATGCAGGCATTATGCAAACAAAATATTTCTTAATGATGCCATATAGTTACAAAGTATTCATTTTCTTCTCCTTTACATAGTAAGGTACTCTGCTTTTCTCTCCCACTCTATGCTTTGCTGTGATTGGCTTAGCAATATACCTGAGAATAGTACTAAGAAACCCTGGGGCTCATCATGTGGTGGTGATTCTGTGATAATCAAAATACACTGTGCTTATGTGACACAGTCTGGAATGGGACTGTGGCTGCTCAGTTCACCTTGACATTAGTGTACAAGCTGGTCATTTACTATTACTAAAAGCTCACTTCTGTTTTTGTTACATTATTAAAATGTAACAAATCAAAATGTGTGATTCTAAAATGAGACTTCTTCCTTTATCCAGCATCCTACCCAACTCCTGTCTCACGGTGACAAAGGCATGGTTCTCAAACTGTCCCTTAGCTGCTATGGCAGACATTAAAGCAGAGATTTCTGGGGGATATCGGGAGGTGCACGGGCATGCAGATATGGAGTGTATTAATAATACATTACTGGGATCTAAACATGTTGTTTGTCTTTTGACTTATGCATGCTGCTAAAAACACCAGCAGTTTTTCTGAGAGCAATGGCCCTGTTCTCTTGATTTGCACTATGCCAAGGCAGGTCTGGTGAGTAGTTGGCAAAGCAGCCAGGGATGGCAGCAGGATGCCTGAGCATTTACATCAAAATTCTGTATTTTCTCTAAACTTTTATGACATTTTGACAAGTGTTATAGAACGAGCGTTGTGTGCTTGCAGCAGGTAAAGAGAGCTTATGAGAAAGAAAAAAAGAAATTCACTCCAACAGTGTGTTCCAGCAAACAGAGAGACAGCATGGGCCCCCAGATGCTGCCATCTGTTAAATCCTGGGTGTCAACAACCACCTGATAGCTAAGGGGACACACATCAAGGAGCACTCAGGGCAACTAGGACTGGGTGGCATTGTGAACAGTGAAATGACTAGTCACCATCAACTCATCAGGATCCTGTGCTTCGACAAGAACATGCTCAAGCAGACATGGGAAATAATGAGTGCTAACAAATTGTCTTTGCGTGAAGCAAAGTTAATTACAGAGTTTGAGGGATGATACAGATTTGGCATTGTTTTTTAAGTGGATACTATGGACTTTCTCTTAATACAAATAAAGGGCTTGTATGTTTCTACTGGAAGATACCACCCACCCTATATACTTAAATATATATAACAGGATACTAAAGACTATCACTACAATTTCATAATTCAGTAATATCTAGCCTGAGGTCAGAATTGCCTACTGAAGTAGCGTGCTAGGCTGCTTAAATATATAAAGATATGAAATTCAAATAAAGAATATTAAAAGTAATTGAAATCTCAAGAGACTTATAATTTCTTTTCCTGTTACTGACGAGGAAATAAAATCCATCCATATTTGATCTTACTACCTTTTGCAGATAAAGAGATAAAGAACTGAAGTTAATTATTAACATGGTTTTAAAAAGAAGGAAGGATGGGAGGACAATGTCATATACTCTTGGAAGGAAATAAAATAATTAAAATGTAATATTATATGGACTGAACGGATTGTATGTTTAAGAACACACAGTGTGTGTGTGTGTGTGTGTGTGTGTGTGTGTGTGTGTGTGTATGTGTGTGTGTGTATAAAAACAAAGAAAAATAAGGCACAGATTATACATTGGAGGATTTGAAGTGAGGAAAGGGAAGGGTAAATGATGTAATTATATTATAATTCCAAAATAATTATTTTAAAATGTTAGTGAAATATAAGTCAAGAGAAGAAGGCCTAGCCAGAGTTCTGTATGCCCACACATCATGCTGAAGCAATATAGAACACCAGCATCCAGTAATGGGATTAGATACATATCGGCAAAGAAGCAGCATGCTTTCTTCCAGTATGTAAATGGGAAGCTGTTTATCTCTTTAAGTAGATTAGTTTTTTTGCCAACACTCATCTTTTGGCAAACATCACAGTTTCCATGTGTTTCGGAGCTTGGAGACCGGGAGAAACGACTGCTTATCCCAGACAGGTCACCAGCATTCAGACACAATGGCAGCCAAATGCATTGTGTCTGAAACAGAATCACAAAGCCACAAAAATCGCAGACTGCGGCTAAGAAGCTCACACGGGGCGGGGCAAGACTGTTAGCATGAAGAAAACCTCGAAGTGACCATCCTGCTCCCTCTGCTTCCCATGATTTTTCTTTCAGCCCTTGTTGGTGTGCGCAGACGGAATGCTAACTGGTCAAAAGCAGCATGGCTTTTATGCTCAGCATCACAAAGCAAGGGAGAGAGAGAGAGGGTTGAGAGGGCAGAGTGGCTCCTTAGTACTGGCTACTACCACATGAGACTTTCTGCAAACATTTGTGATCCTATGTTCTGGTTTGAATCCTAAAGTTTCCCCAAAAGCTCATGCATTGAAGTCTTTCTTCCAGCTTGCTGTGTGATGTGATAGTTTGGGCAAAGTGAATGCTAGGGACCTGCCCAGGATCAAGGGATGCTACAGACCCCAGATTGCAGATTAAATATTAACTGAAAGCCTCTGCAGCAGAAGCAAGGAAAGCTGTCTGAAGTCCCAGACTCTGCAGCAGTGAATCTGCTTATTCCTCCTAATCAAAGTCCGAGTACAGAGTAGTAGCTCACAGAATGGACATGGCTGAAGGAGCTCTAAATACCACGTTTCAGTAGCGAGGGCTGGGTCAGATGCCAATCACTTGCTTCTTACTTGACAGCAGGGCTCCTGAGCATGCTGTTTCCTGATTTGTTCTGTCTTTCTGTATAATCTCATATGCATGTATGTCTAGTTACCCAGCTACCTATTGTCTATTTGTGTGTGTGTGTGTGTGTGTGTGTGTGTGTGTGTGTGTGTGTGTATGTATGTGGTGTATTTGTAAATAAATATGGTGCAAAATAAGAAACTAAAGACTATCCCCACAATTTCATAATTCAACAATATATAGCCTGAACTCAAAGTTGCCTATTGTAATAGCAATACCTATGACCTATGTACTGAACATCTCTCTATGCACCTTTCATGTATCTATCCGTGTATCTACATCTACCTACATACAATCACTTACTCACTTTTCCATTTATTCCCTGTTGACCTATCTGTTATCTGTCGATGTATCCATTATCTATACATTTATCATTACATTATTTATGATTATCTCTCCTTTGTATATAATTCATCGTCTGTCTTCCATGTACCTCTATCATTTGTCTGTCAGCTGTATGTGGTTTGTTCAGAGCCACACTGGCTGTGAGTTGCTCTTCTCTCCTTTCCCATCCTTCACTCCACCTGTTGCTGTCTCCACACCCACAGGTATAGCTTCTGATGCATGGCCTCCGAACCTGCTTTTAATCCTGAGCCACTTTTGTTTGGTAAGACACCTGCTCTCATATCTATACACTCAGATCAAGTGCCAGACCCTTGGGCTGGGAGCCATCTTTGCCTGGTCCAAATAAATATCTCATTTTCCAGCCTTAACAGACCTAGCTTAGGTCATAAATCTTCTGCTCTGACCCAACATAAGATGAGCCAGATTCCTGCATCAGACACACAACCAAAGAGAAAAGTCAAAACTCCAGCTCAAAATATAAAACAAACAAACAAACAAAAAAACCACGAATGCCCAAAACAGCATGTCTCCCATCAACCCCACAAGTCTACATAAGTGTTCTCTAATGAGAACTACTTAGATGATTAAATTCCCATGGAATTTAAAAGAAAAACCATAAGCTTTATTGGAGAAATCAGAGAATTTAAGGACGACATGAACAAACACTTCATCAAGCTCCGAGAGGCTAATAATAAATGCTTGAGTGATCTTTGAGAAAATACAAATGCTCAGCTGAAAGAAATGATGAAGATAAAGCAGGATTTGAAAACTAGATTCAATAAAGGGCTAAAAGCATTGAAGTACAGAGGGTCAGGAAATTGAATAGAAACATGTAGCTGTGGGGGATGGGGAGCTGGGGGTAGCCATTAGAAAGTCCCAGGCTCCAAGGAAGCAAGAGGCTCCCAGGAATCAACGGCTATCACTTTAGCTGAAATACCCAACAAAGGGGAGAGAGAACCTGTAGAGACCACCTGTAGCAGATAGGCATGGCTTCCAGTTGAGGGATGGGGCCACCACCCATCTAAAAATTTTTAACCTGGAAATGTCCCTGTCCAAAGGAAAGACAAGGAAAAAAATGGAGCAGAGACTGAAGGTAAGAGCATCCAGAGACTGCCTCACCTATCCCATCTGAAGACACTAAGCCCTCACACTATTGCTGAGGTCAAGAAAGTGCTTGCTGGTTCTACCAGCATGTGACTGATACAGATGCAGATACTCACAGCCAACCATCGGACTGAGCCAGGGGACACCAACGGAAGAGCTAGGGGAAAGATCGAAGGAACTGAAGGGAATTGCAACCCCATAGCAAGAAAAATATCAACTAACTGGACCACTCAGTGCTCCCAGTGACTAAACCACCAACCAAAGAGTATACATGGAAGGAGCCAGGACTCCAGATACATACGTAGCAGAGGATGGCCTCATCTGACATCAGTGGGAGTGGAGGTCCTTGGTCCTATGGAGGCTTGCTGCTCCAGCAAAGGGGGATGCTAGGGAGGTGAGGTGGGAGTGGGTAAGTGGGTGAGTGGGTGGAGGAGCACCCTCATAGAGATAAAGGGGAGAGGGGAGAAGAAAGATGGGGGATGGGATGGGGTTTGTGAGGGGTAACTGAGAAGGGGGATATCATTTGAAATGTAAACAAATAAAATGATTAATAATAATAAAAAGAAATCTCAGCATCCCAATTAGAAAACTGTGATGTCTAAGGCAGAATATTGAATATCAGGACTCAAAGATGAAATAGAGACCATGTAAGCAAAGAATATGAAAACGTTAAATAACCCAGACAGGAGCATGTGGAGAAACATGTGAAGAGCTTGACATCATCCAATAACAAGCATGAATGTGGGAGAAGAGGCCTAGGCCATAGGCCAATGGCATAGACCAAGGACAAGATCTTAGATCATGTGCCCAAATTAAGAAAATACACACCCATATAGGCAAGCAAAACACACAGAACATCAAGTAGATAAGACCTGAAAAGAAAGTCTCTACAGTGTACCACAGTGAAAACTGAAGGAATGAAAAAAGAAACATGGAAAGATGCTATATTGCAGGTAAAGAAACGAGGCTCAAAGGTCTGCATGTTACTCGATTAGATCTCCGGGAGGAGGCATTGTTTGGAGTGTTGTGGCCTTCTAAGCTGAGAGCACTTCTCAGAATTTATATCTTTGGTAAAGTGCCTTCAGGGTCATTGTGACATATTCCTTCCTCTTGATGTGAGTCTCTCTGCAAAGATCACCTTGTCTTAGAAAAGAACCCCTCAACCTTGAACCAAATCAACTTTTTTCCTCTAAGTTAATGGCTTTTGTATTTTGTCCTAGTAACATGAACCTCACTAATGCACCTGTTATGCATATGCTAATTTTCTACTCCTCTCCAGTTATTAATTTACATATGAGTATGGCTGACAGACAACTTTGTAACTTAATCATCTCATTACAGAATATTCAGATAAAAGTGTGGCTGATTTTTTTTTAAGAATAATTAACATTATTCCAGTGATAGACACACTGAATACTGTGGTAATGAACCCAATTGATATGTATGGTAAAATGAATTATCAAGTCCCCAATGAGCTGGGTTATTAGGCATGGAATTGATAATGTAAATGAGTATTTATGAGTGTAAAAAGATGTCTGCAGGATTCTTTGGTACAGAATCTTCATGTCATTATATGTGGTGTAGGCTTCTTTCCTCACTATAAAGCAAACCTAGACAATGCCAGGCTAGGAAAGGGGCATTTCTAGTCACTGGAGAACAGGACTAGAATAAGTTGATTCCTACACCCATCTGAGTGTCTGAGACAGGCTCCTTCCAGCTCAGCCAGGGGACAGAGACACAGCAGAGTGATTGGAGTGTAGGAGTCAGGAGGACCAGCGTGCCTGACAACTGCAGATTGTTAAGACTATGTCAGAGACAGAGACATGTTGAGCAGACCCTCAGAAGCAGGCTCTCCTTTAAATCTGTGATGGAATGTTAGCTATTTGTAATTAGTAGTTACACATTATAAGGTACTATTGTGGAATTTTGTTTTTTTTAACAAAGTGCACTTTAATAAATCCCCCTCCCTCAGATCCTCACCCTTCTCTGACTTTTTCTGCAACCTCCCCTTTAATGCACCTTCTGTTTTCATATCCTGTGTGTCCATGTTTGCTCCATTTTCCTCCATCCTTTCGCAGCTCATATTTTTACCCTCTCCTAGTTTATTTTCTATGTTTTTAAAAGCTGTACCTACAGTCATACCCTTTTATATAAACACTTGTCTACATTACAGAGTAGGAGTCACATATGAACGAAAACATGTGCTTCTTGTCTTTCTGAGTTTGTGTCACCAAGACTTTGAAGACCCATCCATCTTTCTACAAATGTCATAATTTCAATTTTTACTTGATCTGAATAAAATTTTGTTATATGTATGCACCACATTTTCATTATTCATTCACCTGTCGATGGACGTCACTCTCATTTTTATTGCTGGGTCCACTTTCTTACTATTGTGAATGGAGCAGCAGTAGACATGGATGTGCAGATATCTTTGTGGTAGGATATGGAATTCTCTGGTTTATGTCCAGACATGGTATAGCTGGGTTATATGGCAGTTCTACTTTTAGACAGACACTTATGTTGAGGTTTAGTCTATTGATATATATTGTAATGTTACATTCTATACCTGAAAGTCTAGGCCTATGAGTGACTTCTCATGTTTACAAGCTTTTGTTATGCAAACCTTGTGCCTTGATTTAAAACTATTGGCTAAATAAAATTGGCTAAAGCCAATTACTGGAGGGTTTGGAGGTATGTGGGTTAGGAGTGACCTGGTAGGAGGAGGAGCGATCAGGAGGACGGGGGTGGGTGGAGGAAGAGAAAAAGGAAGATCAGGAGAAGGAAGCCATTATGGGGGAGAGGAAGCATGCACGTGGCCAGGAGAAACATCAAGTACCTGGGGTACACCTATGGGCACCTCTGTGATATGTATGGTATGTGAAGGCAGCCAGGCTAGCAGTTAGATGAGTAGATTAGCAGTTACCCCTAGTAATTGTCAAAACCAAATAAAATAGCCATAGTTTGAGTCTCATTTATCTGTAAACTAGTTGGGGATAAGCTTAAGTTCCTACTACACCCCTACTAATTTCTATAACACGTTTACTAGTTTACACTCTCCTGGCTTTTTAACAATAAAAAGTAGATCAAACAGAAGGAGGAACAAATACTAATCGGCCTTTTGCAGCATTCCCACTGGCAGGGGACAGAGGAAGAAGCTGCTGTAGGTGCTGCCTGAAGGCTCTCGTGGGGCTTAAAGGACACGAAGCTGAATTGGCCTGTCTTCATCCAGCCTGCTGCACTCTAGCAAAGCCTTGCTAAGTAGATTTCTCCAAAGTGATTAATCAGGAGAGCCTCAAGTTTGTCGCCCGTTGATGGTGGTCCGCATGGCGCAGTGCCTTGATATTTCTGGTGTGTCATCATGTGAAGTTCCACATGGCAAAGCAAAACTGCTTTTCAATGATACATGTCTCTTCCTGTTTTGTTATTGATATGAACTTTCAAAATTTATCTCTGCATGGAATTGTCTGTAGTCAAATGAATTTCAAAATTCAAAATTTCCCAATTGAGTAGAAGGCCACATCTATCAATCAGTGGCATGTGTTTTTTTCCAAACCAGGAAGCAGTTAATTAAAAATATTTGCTCTCTCCTTGATATGTTCTGTGGGGAAAGTTAACAAAATAGTAAAGAGAAAGACAACTTGTGGAAATCAAGGGATCTGACCTGCCATGTGGCCACCTGCTGAAGCAAGACTCATCAGCCTTTGTGTTCAGCCTTCTGAATATTAAATCTTAAATGAAACTTTGGTATGTGCTACAATACTGATGACCTTCAAAGACTGTAAATTTTATTCTAAGTAAATAAGGCCTATATAAAAGTGGCAAATACATTGCTGAGTGTATGTAAGGTTTTTTAGGATAGCTACATTGCTGTGTACATGTGAAGTACCTAGGGTAGTTACATTGTTGTGTGTATGATTCCTACTTAGGTAGTTATATTGTCCATGCATGTGAAGTTCCTAGGATAGTTACATTGTTGCATGTATGTGAGGTATGTAGAATAGCTACATTGTTGTATATATGTGAGGTACCTAGGTTAGTTATTACAGTGGGAAGGGAAAGGAGAATGGTTGCCAGTGCCTGCAGAGTCAGGGACATGGATGGAGGAGAGAATGAAAGGATGCAGAGTTTCCATGTGCTATGATGAGAAAGCTCTAGCAGTGGACCCAAGTGAGGGCTGCAGAGCCATGTGGAGATAACTGATGACCTCCAACTTTCTTCACTGAAAAGACAAAACCTATTGTTGCATAAACCCTGGGTTTTCCAGTGTGGCTTCTATGAACCACCCTGTCCTGTAGTGCACTCTCCCATTACATATTCTTCATGTTTTTCCCACTCACATGATACATTCTCACACATATTTGAGGAGTAGAGCAACAGTGCAAATCTCTCAGAGTCATATGCCCCCTTTCCCTGTCACCCTCCTTCTTCCCCCTTCCTCCTCTTTCTGTTTTACAACAGCCTTACACCCTGGAATCCATGGCCTCAGTTCTGTCTCCTCAGGTAACTGAGCTGGCTAGTTTCTCCTTCTGTCCTATCACCTTGGAATCTCTCAAAAATAGACACACAGGGAGAAAACAGGACTCATGTTGTTTGTCTCCTGTCCTTAGAGGCCTCTGCTGTCCAGGTGTCGAGGGCAGCCATTTTGTCCTGATCCAAAGTGGACATCTGTGATGGCTCTCCAGTGAACACCACATAACCCTCAAGCCTCCAGCCCTTCAGGCACGGTTTGAAAGATGTGCTTATGCATTTATTCCCCTCTCCACTCTCCACTTCCTTCCTTTAGTTAAAAGAAGCCAATGCTTGACAAACCAAGCGTCTCTAAAAACCTCAGGATCTGCTGTCACAAAATCACTGCAGAAACAATTGTAAAATGCAGAAACCATGTTACCCTGACAGGACTCCCACTGTGGAATGAATGTACTGTTTGCCACACCAACATGCCTCTGCAGGGAAAGCCGGTTGTGACACTTCAAGCTGGTTCTTTAGAATAATAGCAAACCTGATAAGTTACTACTTAGTTTATTAATGGAGAAAATTGATGAGTCGATGTCCTTTTCAGAAAGAAAAACAAAGAAACCAGACCAGCAAACCGAGAAAATGGACTCTCTTCCTCTGTAAAAACAGACCCGTGGGCAGCCATTTCCTTTCAATCGTCCATAAATGTAAAACTCTGAGTTTCCACTTTTTGTTTTGTTTTACTAGTTTATTTAATTAGGAAGAATGGGGGGGGGGACAGTGTCAAAGGAAGCAAACTGTCATTTTTGCCAACTTCCTAAGTCACCCCCTCCTTAGCTGGATTCTGTGAGCATCCTACAGATGAAACCTGGCAAAGCTCCTTCACACAGCTTTTATCTTCTCTGAGCAGAAAACCTCCTTATGTTTAATTCACAAATGTAGACACGGATTCTGGCTGAAGGAAAATCAGTCGCTGCTTCCTGAGAAAGTAAAACGTAAGGAAGCAAAAGAGCAAGGGCATCTCCCCAGACTGGGCTGACAGCAGGCATCCGGTGCTTGACATATAATTTGGAAGACTCGGTTTTCCCATGAAGGCAAAGTTCTTTTGTCTGCCATTCATATTCTATAGTCCCTATATTTTAATGTATTTAAAAAACAGAAGTTTGTGTAGCATAAACAAGATATGGAGCTAGAATTGAAATTTTTGTTCAATATTAAAGGAATAAGTACAATGTGTACAGAGTTTGAAAGGGATTCTTCTTGGCCATGGCAGCAACTAGTAGCTGGGGTTTGGACCCTAGGCCCCTGCCCGAAAACACACAACTCACATCCAGTGGGTTGACCTTTCATTTCTAATGTATTTGTGAAAATGTAGCTGGGTACTGCTTGGCACATAGTACATAAGTTTTTAAGCTGGAAATAAATGATTCTCAGCTAAATGAAATTTATGTTTCATCTCAAAAGCAAGAGTTTAGACACCTAGGATCAGAGATGAGAAGGAACCAACATCTGTCCCAACACTGGGAGTAACTGGGACTAGTGGGACCAGGCACACAGGAACTCCACCAACCCAGTGACTCCGGTTCCTTCTGGTCTGTCTGGGCTGGTGTCCAGAGCAGACCTTGGGCACAAGCTCTGCAGCCAGTCCCACACACCCAGAGGAAGCTCCACACCCAGGTGCCCTGACACACCCAGGATCAGAGGTGAGGAGGAACCAAAATCTGTCCCAACACTGGGAGTAACTGGGACCAGTGGGACCAGGCACACAGGAACTCCACCAACCCAGTGACTCCAGTTCCTTCTGGTCTGTCTGGGCTGGTGTCCAGAGTAGACTTTGGACACAAGCTCTGCAGCCAGTCCCACAACACCCAGAGGAAGCACCACTCCCAGGTGACCTAACAAGCCCAGGATCATAGGATCCCAGAATCACAGGATCACAGACACAGCTTGACTCTGATGAGTTCTGACACAAGCAGGATCACAGGAAGGACAGGTTCCAGTCAGATTTAGCAAGGGCAGGTAGCACTAGAGATATCCAGATGGCTGGGGGCAAGCAT
Organism: Montemys delectorum; assembly: GCA_019843815.1. NCBI lineage: Eukaryota > Metazoa > Chordata > Mammalia > Rodentia > Muridae > Montemys > Montemys delectorum. The sequence continues at coordinate 712 of JADRCD010185975.1, read as the reverse complement.
AAGAAAATAAACAACACAAACCAAGGTCACTTGGCATCATCAGAACCTAATTCTCCCACCATAGCAAGTCCTGGACACACCATTACACCAGAAAAGCAAGATTCAGATAGAAAATCACTTCTCATGGTAATGATACAGGACTTTAAGAAAGACATAAATAGCACCCTCAAAGAAATACAAGAGAACACAGGTAAAGAGCTAGAAGCCCTTCAAGAGGAAACACAAAAATCCCTTAAAGATCTTCAGGAAAACACAATCAAACAGGTGAAGGAAATGAGCAAAACCATCCAGAAACTAAAAATGGAAATAGAAACAACAAAGAAAACAGAAAGAGAGAAAACCCTGGCCATACAAAACCTACGAAAGAAATCAGGAATCATAGATGCAGACATCACCAACAGAATACAAGAGATAGAAGAAAGAATCTCAGGGGCAGAAGACACCATAGAAAACATTGACACAACAGTCAAAGAAAATGCAAAAAGCAAAAAGCTCCTAACCCAAAACATCCAAGAAATCCAGGATGCAATGAGAAGACCAAACCTAAGGATAATAGGTATAGAAGACAGTGAACATTCCCAATGAAATGGGACAGCAAATATCTTCAACAAAATTACAGAAGAAAACTTCCCTAACCTAAAGAAAGAGATGCCCATGAACATACAAGAAGCTTACAGAACTCCAAATAGACTGGACCAGAAAAGAAATTCCT